>REGO01000110.1:1604914-1617960 GCA_010120015.1 Rhombomys opimus
TCCTGCCCCAGCACCCCACCTCAGCCTCCCCTCCCGCCCATCTCAGCACCCCACCCACCTCAGCACCCCGGCCACTGAACGCAGAGATTCCACATTCCAGCCCCTGAGGGAAAGGGATGAAAGACAGAACTGAGGACATGTTTGAACACGAGGAGAGCAGAACGCCCGTGCCACAAAGCGGGGAGGAGGCCATAAGGGAAGAAATGCTCCAACAACCACTAGGTCCCCTGGCCTCTAAGCAACGCCTGCTCAGCTGCCCCGAGCCTGTACATCTGTTTCAGAATAGCCTGTAGGAATGGTTTTCACCAAACAAAGGACAGCAGCTCCAGCCCGCTGTCCTCCCTTTGAGGGTCAGCCCATGTACCTTGCCAGTGTGTGTACTTTTACCTTAACAAGCCTGTTTGCTTGTTAACAAAATAATAATTTTTTTTCACCAAAATCTGAAACACTGAGAACATGAACAAGGCTGCACACCAGTGTTTTTCCCTGCCAGTAGTTCAAGCCCTGAGGCCATACCCTGTGTGGACCCTGGGAAGCACACTGAGGCCGGCCTTTCTAGCATGCTGCAGGAGAGTCGCTGGGTGATGTGTCTAGGCGTCTGGCTGCTCGGCTCCTAAGGACCTTCGTGGAAACAATCGAATTCTGAGTTATGAGGAAGAGGCTGGCTCAGAGACTCCCTGAGCCATCAGCTCCACAGGAGGACTCTCCCAGAGCCGTCACGGGGAATCTCTCTCTGAGGGCATCTTTCCGTGGGAGAGGGGAAAGGGGTGAAGGAGGGCAGGGTGGGCAAAGACGGAAAGGATGGGGGAATGGAGGGGAGGTCTGCACGGGAGGCTGATGGCAACAGTGCAGATGAGGAGGATGCGTAGGCAGGGATGGCCCTGACATCAATCAATAGATTGTCGTTGGCCAGCTGGGGACAGCTGCTCTATTCACAAGCCACCCACTCCCCACACAGGGCCAGTGTGGAGTTCTGAATGGCAGCTCAGTGGCCGAGCTCCCTCCGCACCGTGCTCAATGGGACACTGTCCAACTCTCCAAGGAGAAAATACTGCACACTGACGCAGCCCTAGGAGAACACATGGCTCCATTGACCACCCTGGACGGGTCTCTGTTCCGTCTGCACCTCCCCTCTGGCTGCTGAGGCAACACCGGAGGATTAGAAAGAGCGGCCACCCTCTCCGCAGACAGTGCCTCAGGAAACAAGGGTGCAGCCACTGCTCCTGGCGGCCCAGGTCTCGACAAGTGCTTCACACATCGGGAGGCGCTGAAAATGATCCGGGTTCGCAGCGGCTGCCAAGCTCTGCTGTTTATGTAGGGAGTGGGCGTGCAGCATGGAACCAGGCATCCCTCTGACGTCTTCTTCACAATCAAAGTCTCCCGCATAGGCACTTCTATCTGTGAGTTCACAAGCGAATGTTCCTGCTTCACCCAATAGCTGGGTTGTCCAAGCCTCACAGGGAAAAGCTGTTCTGTCGTGGGTGCCCGCTGGGAACCTGGTGTTTCTCAGGAAGCAAAGACAGGCCATTTCCTGCTGGTCAGTGTCATGAGACAAAATGCACGGTGAGGGTAACTTAGAGGAAGATAAACAGCTACAGCGCCTGCTGGGCAAACAAGTGTGGCAGGGCAGTCGTTGAGGGGCTTCCCTTGCTCTTGTGACAGTCTGGGGAGAGAAGACGCTGCGCAAAGGTGGGCGTACTTGGAGTTCTCAGTAGGTTGCACCCAGCCGCCCCGCAGCGCTCATCCAAGAGGCACGGGCACAGATGACGGGGCTTGGCAGCAGGTACCAAGAGAACAAAATTTCCCAGAGATGCTGTAAGGAAGGAGGCGGGTCGAGCCTGCTCTCAGCCTGCACAGCTCCAGCCGTGCTCCCGGTGTTGCCCTGAGTGCTCTCAGCCTGCACAGCCCCAGGCCGTGCTCCCCACAGCAAGTCCGGCTCAACAACCGGGGGTAAACTGAAAAGACTGGCTGAAAACTCTTCCTATGTCTCCCCGAGAGAAGGCGGCTCTGTTCCTCAACTCTGCCCTCGTCGCATGACGTCAGCCCACAGGTAGGAGCTTGGAGAGGGCTTGCTTGTCTGGGCTTGGCCTCTCCTGCTGCCTCAGGAACCAGGGGCAGACGTCCAGGGCAAGCCAGCTCAGAGGGAACAAACATCCCCAGCTGCCCCCGTCCTGAGCATCGAGTGCAGTTCAGGTGAGGCCGGCCAGGACCTGCCCGTCTCCTCCCATGCCCTGTGAGCTGCCCTGCTGTGCCCTTTGCCCCGTGACCCATGCCCTGGGCCCTGTGAGCTGCCCTGCTGTGTCCTGGCTGCTTAGTGGCCCCAGCCCACACACTGACGTCTAGAGCAGTATTAAAGACTGGGGCATCAACCAAAACTAAGGACGCAGGGAAAGCCACAGGGGCCGACTCTTCTTCTTTTTTTTTTTTAATGACCTATTTAATTTTTTGTGCATTATTGTGAAGGTGTTGGACCCCTTGGAACTGGAGTTACTGACAGTTGTGAGCTGCCGTGTGGGTGCTGGGAATTGAACCCGGGTCCTATAGAGGAGGAGACAGTGGAGTTCCACAGAAGGAGGAGCTTGCAGTCAAGGCTGAGGCTCTGAGGACCCAGGGAAGCCGCATGGCGGGAGAGGAGCACCAGTGTCCACAGTTGCTCTCCAACCTACACACACACACAGCCGACGTGCACGTACTCACAAGTAAAGACTTTAAACACTGGAAGTGTGAGAAGACAGACCCTCTAGGAGTGGAGGTGGGGTTGCAAATCTTCCCTGCCTCGCTGACTGTTGGCATTTTCTCACAGTGAGCAGGGAGGACTCACCTCACGGTGAGCAGGGAGGACTCACCTCACGGTGAGCAGGAAGCACTCACCTCACGGTGAGCGGGAACACTCACCTCACGGTGAGCAGGAAGCACTCACCTCACGGTGAGCGGGAGCACTCATCCCACAGTGAGCAGAGAACAGGAGCACGGAAGACAAGCAAGGGCACTCACGATTTTAACTTGGGCCCTGACTTGCTTTGATGACAAGAGCTGTGTCTTAGGACGACCCTGTGCACCGCATCCACTATTCCCAGCACTCTTTTATGAATTTAAGCCCCCGTATCCCATGGGGGCTGAAACAACCGTGAGGACCTTCTGCAGATATGAAAATACTTCAGTTCATCCATTTTGGGGGAACAAACACATCAGCAAGAATCCCACGACCGCAGGAAGGGCTGTGAGCTGAGGGCTCCGGGGTTTTGCCGGAAGTTTCCTGGTGAGCAAATGTCCACAGAACCCGCGTCTGCGGGAGGACAGGAGTGAGCCGAGCTTCCGGATGGCAGGAAGGGAGGCAGGGGAACTGTGAGGGCGCGCACCCGAGACGCTTCCCAGCCCAGGCTCTGTCCCGGGGCTCACGCCATCATCCTCACCACGACCAATGCTCGGCATGCCCCTGTCTCCCAGCACTGCCCTCAAAGCCCAGCGCATCCTCTGCCCGGGCTGGGGGGCGGGGCGTGTCTATTGCTCCCGGATCACGGAGGACAGCGACGGGAGGGTGGGCGGAGTGGCCCCTGCTCGGCTGTCTGGTCCCAGGGCCTGCTACGTCTCCTCCAGAAGGTCAGGTTTTGCTCTCCAAAGTGTGTCTGTCGCAGAAAACCAGGCTCACTCCAATGCAAGAGAAAGACTTCTAAGATCGCAGCAGGCCCAACAAGAAAAGGTTCCTCACTGGGGCAGTGGATTCCGTGACTCAACACTCTGCGGCCTTGGCCACGAAGGCCAGCCTGTTCCAGCCGGCAACTCCCAGACGGACCTTACAGCCCGACTTCCGCTCCCACTTTACCGTGCGCACGGCCCTTCCGCTGCGGCCGGTCACTGCCCGCTCGCTGTCCGCGGCCCTCCAGCAGAACTCCACGACAGCTGGGCACTCCATGTGACTGTTCACAGCCGCACTGCTATGGCCTGACATGCGACCGACAACAAATGAATGAACCAGCCAGTCAAGGGGGCGGCGAATTCTGACCTCCAGAATCTAAGCCAGCCCGTGACTGGTACGCTTGGCATTCGTCTTCTGCCTCCCTCTTCCTCCTCCATTCCTCCAGCCCCACCCGAAGAATCACTTCCCCAGTCTCTACGCCCCACGAGCCCGGGAAGTGAAGGAGCGAGCTGGCCTCGGCCTGCCTGCGGTAAGTCACCCAGCCATGCTTGGCTATTAACCCTGACCAGCCTCTCCTGCAATCAGGAGCTTTGATTAGCTCCGTTCACAAGTCTGTCAGGTCAGAACTGTGGAGGCAGAGGGAGCAGAGAAGTCAGGGGAGCAGTCAGTGAGAGCATCATGACTTCTGCAGGTGACCGTTTGTGTGTCCTCAGCATGCTGGGCCCCTCGTTCTGCTGTTCCCTCTCCGAGGTGAGCCCCGCTGGCCCCTGCTTCCACAGGGCTGCCCTCACCAACCCAAACGCCAAGCGAAGGGTGGGCCTAGGCAGGCAGAGGGGACCCCTCTGTCTGTGAGAGGAGCAGGGCAGGGGAGCCTGATGCCCCTCTGCAGGCACACAGGGCAGAGCCTGGCCCTCTGGGAGGCAGCTGTGTCCTGTGTCGAGGAGGCGGCTGCGGCTGAATGCCACTCAGCCCTCCACACTTGAACCCCGCACCACCCGGCATGCGTGCGTTTGCTTCCTGTCCATGACAGAAAACTAGACAACTGGAAGAATAAATATTTACAGTATAGGGATCTAGCTGACTCCCATCAGGTTCAATACATCCACGAGGACCCTAAGACTCTGAGCTGTAAAAAAACCAGAAAAGCCCATTTGCCCAAAGATGGTGGGCCTCCAAGATACACCAGTGGGTGTGAAAATCACAGACGCTTCTGAGCTCAAAATATACAATCTGTGCCTGTAATGAAGTTTAATTTGTAAATTCAGAATAATAAAAGATGAATGACTAATGATAAAATAGAATGATTTATAACAGTATACTATAACAAAACATATATACATATTTTATCATATGGTATATAATATAAACATATGCTATTATATAATTACTATATTTAATTAATAATTATTGCTTATTAATATTGACATATTTAATGTATATAGTTATGTAATGTATGCAATGCATAATATATTATTAATGTATTAATAATAGTATATAATATTGTTATTTTATATTGTATGTCATATGCATTAAATACATAACAAATATGTTTATTATCCATAAACATGTTATATATTTATAATATACATATTAATTTTATTTTTTAATTAATTCAATTTACATCTCAGTCATAGGTCCCTCCCTCTTCTCCTCCCAGTCCCACCCTCCCTTCCACATCCCCTCTTCCTTATTCCTCAGAATAAGGGAGACCCCTACCCAGACACCCCAGCCCATCTAGTCACATGAGGACTGAGTTTGTCTTCCTCCCCTGTGGCCAGGTAGGACAGTCCCATCAGGGGAAAGTGATCAAAGAGCAGGCAACATAGTCCATGTCAGAGATAGGCCCCACTCCCCTAACTGGTTGGCCCACATGGAGACTAAGATGCCCATCAGACTTATCTTCTTAGGATCTGTGCAATGCAGTATGTCTATCCTGTACGTCTGACTAAAATCCACTTATAAGTGAGTATACACCATGTGTGTCTTTCTGCTTTTGGGTTACCTCAGAATGATCTTTTCTAGTTCCATCCATTTGCCTGAAATTTTCATGATTTCCTCATTTTTAATTGCTGAGTAGTATTCCGTTGTATAAATGTATCACAATTTCTGTATCCACTCTTAGACTGAGGGACATCTGGGTGGTTTCCAGATTCTGGCTATTACAAATAAAGCTGCTACGAACATAGTTGAGCAAATGTCCTTGTTGAATGGTGGAGCATCTTTTGGCTATATGCCCAGGAGTAGTATAGTTGGGTCTTGAGGTAGAGCTATTCCCAGTTTTACATTTAACAACAACAACAAAAGTTAAATGTGAAAATTATGAGTTTTAGAAGTTCTGAAAACTTCCATTTAATGTTTTTGGACTGAATTAGAGAACTGTGGGAAAAGAAACCATGAATATAGGGAATAATTGCTAATCTTAAGTGGGTTAACACACAAACTGATAATTGTGCCACAAGGCACAGTAATGATGCAAGCAAGGTCACTCAGAGGGCTGAGGAGCAGCTGAACACATAACGTGAAGGATTAGAAAGCTCCAGCAGAAAGTAGCTTTGGAAATGAGCCTAAAAGAAGCAAGAGCTGCTGGGATGGCTTAGCGGAAATAAGGTATCTGACTTCCAAGGCCCTGAGTGTGGGTCCTGAGCACCCTCATGAAATGCCAGGCGTGAGCACTGTGAGATGGAGACAGGACTGCCGGGCAGCCTGGCCAGCCAGTCAGGGAGCTCCAGGTTTGCTGAGAGATCCTACCTCAAAACAATAAAGTAGAACATGACAGAGGAAAACACGCAGTGTCAACCTCCGGGTCCACACACATGCTTATAACACAAACACACACACATTAAGGAGAAAAATGTCAACAAGAAGATGGGTCATGAGTCTAAAATGATCCTCTAACCTTCTCAAACATTCATTCACACCATCCAATTTTCCACTAAGATTGGACATAATTAACTCAATTTCAGCCCTTCGTCTGCCTCTGTTTTCCAGGGAAGTCACAGCAGGGTGGGAAC
This sequence comes from Rhombomys opimus, assembly GCA_010120015.1. NCBI lineage: Eukaryota > Metazoa > Chordata > Mammalia > Rodentia > Muridae > Rhombomys > Rhombomys opimus. The sequence continues at coordinate 1,611,563 of REGO01000110.1, forward strand.
AAGGAGACCTCACCTCTCCCGCTATGGATGAAGTATGTGGTGCCCTTGAGCAGAGGGTGATACTGACAGAGAGAGAGGCTGAGTCACAAACACCGCTTCTAAACAGCTGCTTTATATTGCTCTATTTAGGCTCTCTCGCTCAGTGTTCTGATTCGCATGTGTTCTGTGAAGCAGCATGGGGTGATGAACCCCATGTTTGCCATGCTGCAGGAAGGATGCCTCAGGAAGCACCCAGCCATCAGATGTTTTCACAGCTGTAATAGGCTAAGGCCAAACAAGACTGCTGTGGCGGGACCCCTCACGCCTGGATTAATCCAAAAGACACCCATCAAGACCTGAGGCCGACTGTGCACATGGACAGTCACACTGAGCATCAGTTTTAGTCAGCTCTTGCTTGTGTTCAGTTTCCCAGCTGAAGGTCAAAGACCCGCCTGTCGTGGCCCTGTGCAGGGGACCCAGCCTGCTGCCTTCACTGTGTCACTTTCTGCAGGGTGTGCCTGCATCTGAATGACTCAAGAAAAGGGAAGTAAGCCGTGTCCGCTTGCATTAATTAGCTCTTCAATTACAACACTGTCCTCTCCTGTAGGACAAACGTTCGGGGTCCTTCTCGTTCTTTTTGAAAGCAAGGCAACGCTTACTCAGGTAACACGCAGCACTGTGTGGAAGAAACTGCCAGGACATGCAGGGCCCTCCTCAGGGCGCCTCGAGGACGCCCAAGGGTTTACAAACCTATCTTCAGGGAGCTGTAAATGCTCTAATTTTTTGTGTGTTTCCATGACACTGCCTATGTTAGTGTAATACACCCTCAGGGTGATCTCCTCGTGAGCAATCACGTCTCCAGATTTCATGCTTCACATTTGCATTCACGTCTGTAGTTCTGTTCTGCTGGAGGCAAGAACTCATGAGAGAAGGGAAGCCAACCCACAAATGAAGCAACTCTCACTGCATGAAAAGAACGCGGTGTTAAACTGACTCCCTATACAAAATGCATGCCTGTCACAGCTCACACAGAATAGTGTGGTGGGAGAAATGGATTAGCCACACAGCCGTGGGCGAATGGGCACAGAAACACTGTTATTAAACTCAGGTGGCGAATCGCAGCTTCGCCCCAGCAAAATAATGATGTCCTCCACATCCAACCGGTGCCAGCTATTCAGCGTTTAAATTGCTGTCTGTGTTAACCTCATGAATCTTAGGGTAATGAATTGTATCGTAAAAGGTGAAAATACAAGAATGCTAGTTCTAGTTTTACATCGTGCACATGTAGATAAAATAATAAAGTGTTTTAAATGTAAAAAAAAAAAAAAAACAACATGAAAAATTGTGTATTGTCCTTCTGCTCAAATCTAAAATATCATGAAGACTAACCTTTCCCGTTTGTCTGAAGTGGGGTGAGCTATGTCAGCAAGCCAGGCCCTGGATTTCAAAACATGCTAACCAAGAGAGAGGAGTCTTGTTGCCTGAGAGGTGAATGTGATAGACCCAGGCGTTCAGATTCTAACTCTGCCACGTGCTTATTAATACAATCTGGGGGGTGTTTGGGGCTCTTTCCCTCTCCTGGGCTTTGGTGGAGGCTGCTTCCGGGCTCCCTTCAGCTCAGAACTGTATTGGTGACAAGTCCTTTATTGTGAATTATTGGCAGTCTCTGCCGCTTAGAAGCCTGCCCCCTGCTGACCACAGGCACAGCTATGCTCATGAGGAAGCGGGATCTCATCTATCCAGCTGAGAAGAGGTGGGGAGCCGCTTGGTGCCTTTCTCATCCACCTCTTTCCTTCTCCCTCTCAGAGTCCAGTCAACATTGGATGCCTCCCTTACTGCCAGCACCTTCTCTGCACCCTCTTTGGGGCAGCTCAGTCTACACACAGTCACTGAAACAATCAGGTGTGTAACCCTGAGGCCAGCAAGGGCAGCTGTACCATAACTGCTCGCAGCCTGACTGGCCTGAATGGAAAAGAAGAGCCACATGGCACAGAGGCTTGTATCTGAACTGGTCACCTGGGTACCTAGATTGATGTGGTGGCACATTCCCATGTCCTGGAGCTCACACTTTTGCATTATCTTCTCACACAGTAACTAAGACCAGCCTGTACTCCTGACAGCTGTAACAGAACACACAGCTAGTTGTAAGAGACAGCTGCCTTGGCCATGCCTCCTCTTGGAACACCTGCCCCTCCCCCAGACACAGGGTGCCACCTGCCACACCCTGAAGATTGGCAGGTAGCTACAGAGAGGTCCACGCCAAGGGCAGCCTAGGTCTCTTCTCCAACAGCCGTATCACAGAGTCTTCTTGGAAAAGGATTCTCTCCCCAGGTAAGCCGTAAGAGATGAGAGCTGTGACCATGTCTTCATAGACAGCATGAGAGGCGCTAGGGTGACGTCTCACCATCGTGAACGACCTGGAGCTGGAAACACAACCCAGCACTTCTGAAGTTCTGACCGCCAGAAATTATGTGAGGTAACGCTTTGCTGGGGCAAAGCCAATTCACGGGTGATTGGTTATACCACAGCCAACATCTGTACAAGAGAGAAGGTTCCAGTGTCATTGTTTGAGCAAGTTAGGGAGACTCGGAGCCCTGGGGTGTCTCTGGTAGATCCCGCTAGTAACCCCAAGAAAGAAAGTCTACAAGTTCCCAATTACAGTGAACAGTGCATGGAGAGAGATGTAACCAGGAAGGATGTTTTACTAGTGCCCCAGCCAGTTGGGTAGACAGAGTAATATAGACGCATCAGTCGGTCCAGGAAACCCCAACATTTAAATGTGCATCTGAAATAACTTGACAGAGGGAGTCATGGGACACACGGGGGTAACGTGGCACAGACAGCAGAAATGTGGTTATTTCATAAGTCTGTTCAGGGCTAGTGGGTGTGCACGTATGTCAGGAGGAAGCAAAGGATGAATACGGTTAAGCGTTAAGAAGGACGAGGCTGGAGAACCATCCAATCGGTAGACACAGTCACTGTGCATAGTCACCGAAAGGCCTAGAATATTGTGACCCTGCCTGGCTAGAGTGGGCATCAGTGCCCAAGGATGTCTGCCTACAATGTCCAGGCCCACAACAGCTGGCCTGGTAACAGGCTTGGCCTCGGGCAGTCAGCCCACCCATAGACCACCCGGGTAATGCAGGCAGAAAGGGGCACACAGCCTGGGAAGGGTCAAAACCTTCCTTCAAGAGAAGAGAGCTTTGGACCAAAACTCCTGGCTCAAACGTGAGACCAAGACGTTGGATTGGATCTTCCCAACAGATCTGAAAGGACCCGTAAGTAGATGTGTGCCCATGGCTCAGCCAAGCACATCAGGCACGGAGCCAGACAGAATTCATGGTCTCCACAGTTCATGACCAGCTCCCTAACTAGGTGAGGCTGGGAAGGGAGGGGTGCCAGATCACTAATGACAATTGTGCCCCCGGTATTGCTCCAAAGACAGGAACCATCTAATGTTTGTGGCACAACGTGGAGACTGTGAACAAGGAGGGAGTGTCAGCTGAAGGTTTCTGGAAGCCATTCTCCCTGCCGCGCTGTGTAGACAGAACGGATCCCCTCAGCATAGGGGCTGCAGACCCCGCAACACTGGGGACAAGACGCCCGCTCAGTATTGGGTTGAGAATCAAAGCTGACGACCCCATGAGTGTGCAGAGAACGTGAGGAGGCTTGTTGTTCAGGTCCTAGTGCTCTCTGTGGGGAAAAGAAGAGCTCCGATCTTAGAATAGCGTAAGAAGGCAAGAAAGGTGATGAGGGCTATCCTGTGCTGGTCTGACCTGTGTCTGCGCCGGAGGAGAGCGGGCTGGACCTTCTAATCAGCTTCCCCAGATGCACAGCACTAAGCCACCAGTCAGATCATTGTTGGTCAGTAACAGTACAGTCGCATTATAAACCATTTCCAAAAGTATTTTGTAGTTATTTGCTGAGGGGCAACCGTGTGTCTCAGTCAGCGTTCTACTGCTGTGAAGAGTCACCATGACCAAGGCAACTCTTAGGAATGAAACATTTAACTGGGGCTGGCTCACGGTCCGTGGGTGTAGTCCGCTGTCGTCATGGCGGCGTGCAGGCAGACAAGGGACTGCAGAGGAGCTGAGCGTTGTGCATCTGCGTCTGTAGGTAGCAAGGAGAGGGAGAAACAGCACGTGGAGTGAGCTTCTGAGATGTCAAGGCCATCCCTAACGACACGCCTTCTCCAATAAGGCCACACCTCCTACCAGGACCCTTCCCTGGTCACACACCGTGGCACACATGTGGCGGTCAGAGAACAGCTTGCAGAAGGTTGGTTCTACCCAACAATTCTTTTCCCAAAGGATTAACAGGTTTGTTTTATGAGTAGAAAGTGTGTGTGAGTGTGTGTGCGTGTACCATGTGCATGCAGGTGCCAGCAGAGGCCAGAAGAAGATGCTGCATCCCCTGGAGTGTAATTAAAAGCAGTTGTGAGACTCCCAACGCGGGTGCTGGGGCCAAGCCTAGGACCTCCGCAAGAGCGGCTAACATTCCTATCTCTCTGCCTCCATCCAAAACCTCTTAACTAGCAATCATTTGTATGTGTGTACTACATTGTATGGTTTTTAAAAAATTATATGAGTTTTAGTAGTCGGGTTGGTTCAAAGGGATTCAATTTAAGTAAGCAATCTGGGAAACTTGATCAACTTTTTATACAAAAATGTATTTTTATTCAACATTATCTTCTACAGATTTTAAATCCACTTTTCTGTCATGGTCCTGCCGAAACCTGTGCCCTCTGAGGAGCCTAACACATTATGATCAATTTCCAGTCCTATCAGAAAACTGAATGGTAGCAGGACTGTTTTCTTGGTTTATTTTAATTAATTTATTTATTTTATTTCAGTTTGTTTACTTTACATCCCAGGGGTTCCCCCTCCTCTTCTTCCAGCCCCTCACCTTACCTCCCTCCCTCTTCCCCTCTGCCTTTCCTCCCACAGAAAAGGGGAGCCCTGTGACCCCATATCAACCTTCCCCAACATATCAAGTCACATCAGGACTGAACACGTCCTCATCCCCTGGCCCTGCCAGGGGGTGTGATCCAAAATCAGGCAAGAGTCCATGGAAAAAGATTCCCTTCTACTCTGCTCACTGTCTTGGGAGCAACACAAAATTAATGACACATAGCAGGCATGAATAAATGAATGACTGGGTGAGTGAGTGAATGAATGAATGAACAAACTAGCAAACAGTAGATGGCATGAGAGAGGTTACACAGAGCAAAGACTTGAACCCAAATAAGTGTTAGGTATGAAGACCCAAGTTCTTTACCGTTACCCTCACTAACATGATCAGAACTGTGGCAGAGAGAACTGCCTGCCCCTGCCCACATCATAAAGAGACACCTGGGCTTGGCTCTCTAGAATCCATGCAAAGTGGATTTTCTAGACTTCAAGGGCATCCTTTCCAACGCTGCTTACAGGCGGGAATGGCCCCTGCACACGGGGCTAGCCACCATCCAAGCCAAGCATAAACATCAGGAAAGAGAGCATCTTCAATGACAATGTCCAGATGGACAGATTGCAAACAACCACTTCTTATTTTTAAAAAGCATTTCAGTTGCATAAAGTATTCATATTTTAAACTCTCCATGAAAAAAATTACACTTCATGAGCTCTGACTTTAAAATTACTATGGATATAGCTACCTACATCAATATTCAATGCATCTCAACGGTCAGAAAAACTTTTTTTCTCTTTCTGTTGCTATTATTTATTACAATTTATTCACTTTGTATCCCAGCTGTAGGCCCCTCCTCATCTCTTCCCAGTCTTACCTTCTCTTCCTCTCTTCTCTCCCTAGGCCCCTCCCCTAATCCACTGATATGGGAGGTCCTCCTCCCCTTCCTAACCTGATCCTAACCTATGAGGTCTCATCAGGACTGTCTGGATCCTCTTCCTCTGTAGCCTGGTAAGGCTACCTCACCAGGGGAAAGTGATCAAAGAGCCAGCCCCTACTCCTCTTACTAGGGAACCCACATGGAGATTGAACTGCCTATAGGCTACATTTGAACAGAGGGTCTAGGTCCTCTCCATGCATGGTCCTTGGTTGGAGTATCAGTGTCTGCAGGACCCCCTAGGCCCAGACTTTTTATCTCTGTTGGTCTCCTTGTAGAGCTCCTATCCCCTCCAGGCGTTTCTATCTCCCCTTCTTTCATAAGATTCCCTGCACTCTGCCCAAAGTTTGGCTATGAGTCTCAGCATCTGCTTCTATACCCTGCTGGGTAGAGTCTTTCAGACTCCCTCTGTGGTAGGCTCCTGTCCTGTTCCCTGTTTTCTCCCTCTTCCGATGTCCATCCCATTTGCCTTTCTAAACGGGGATTGAGCAGCTTCCCTAGGGTCTTCTGGTTGTTTAGCTTCTTTGGGACTATAGATTTCAGTATGTTTATCCTATGAGATTATATGCCTAATATC
>REGO01000110.1:1618935-1637890 GCA_010120015.1 Rhombomys opimus
CTACCAGCAGTGGAGGAGGGTTCCCCTTTCTCTACATCCTCTCCAGCATGTGTTGTCACTTGAGTTTTTTGATCTTAGCCATTCTGATGGGTGTAAGATGAAATCTCAGGGTTGTTTTGATTTGCATTTCCCTGATGAGTAAGGATGTTGAGCATTTCTTTAAGTGTTTCTCTGCCTTTCTATATTCCTCTATTGAGAATTCTCTGCTTAGCTCTGTACCCCATTTTTTAATTGGATTACTTGATTTGTTGCTGTTTAACTTCTTAAGTTCTTTATATATTCTGGATGTTAGCCCTCTGTCAGATATAGAGTTGATGAAGATCTTTTCACAGTCTGTAGGCTGTCTTTTTATTCTGTTGACAGTGTCCTTTGCTTTACAGAAGCTTTTCAGTTTCATGAGGTCCCATTTATTGATTGTTGATCTTATAGCCAGTGCTGTTGGTGTTCTGTTCAGGAAGTTGTCTCCTGTGCCAAGGAGTTCAAGGCTCTTCCCCACTTCAGAAAAGTATTTTCAATACCTATTGTAAGGGAGTGGGGAGTTAGCTGGAAAGAGTAGGAGGCAAGAATAAGTTAAGAACATACTAAAATGTCTTCTTTTTACTTCTTTGTGATTCTCAAGTACCTTGATTTTTCTTAATATAAGCACACCATGAGCTGGGCATGGTGGCACACACCTTTAATCCCAGGACTCGGGAGGCAGAGGCAGGCAGATCTCTGTGAATTCAAGGCCAGCCTGGCCTACAGAGTGAGCTTCAAAACAGCCAGAGCCACACAGAGAAACCTTGTCTTGAAAAACAATATATAGATATAAAAATCACATTTCCATAACTCTTCAATTTAAACTTTATCCTACATATACCAAGAATACAATATACTTGAAAGTATACTTGCTACGGCCTCCCTTACCAGATTCCCTTAGACCTACCTTAATGTTTGTTTACATGTTTACATTTATAAACGTATATATTTTACAATTGCTGCAGGTTGAAATAAGTTTATGTAAGTATTTTTTACCTATTTTAGGATGCATATCTCAGGAACAACTCCTATCAGTAGGATCTCTAAAACCAAAACAAATTTTGAAACTGCTATCCAAAAAAAAATAAAATAAGGATGTAGAGGATGTGGAGAAACTGGAACTCTATTCCACTGAGAGCAAGAAATGGTTTGACCTCTAAAAAACAGTATTATGGTTTCTCAAAATGCTAAAAATAAATAAATACATGAATGAATGAATGAATGAGTGAATGAATAAATAAATAAATATAGTTCTAGAGGCTGGCAAAATGACTCAATAGATAAAAGCACATGCATAACAACCTGAGTTTGATCCCCAAAACTCAGAGTATAAGAAGAGAACCGACTCCCACAAGTTGTCCTCTGACGTCCCTAAATACACTATGGTATGCGCGCGTGCACGCGCACACACGCACGCGCACACACACACACACACACACACACACACACACTGTCTCTCATGAAGCTCAAACGGTGTCGACAAACCAGTATTTTAGAAAACAGCAAGTAGGCCAGGACGTGCTCCCGGACGGGGCAGGAATGGCCCGAGATTGAAAGCTGACCACACCTGGTGTGTGCCCTTGCAGCAACAGGGGAGGCTGGGGGAGCCAAAGGGTTGCTTCACTTCCTACTCGTGTCCTTTGCCATTCGGTCAACTGTGATTCAGCCAGGGTCCAGAAATACGGAGCATTTTAATAAAGCTGAAACCCAAACCAGATTAGCAAACTGGCTCAGGGCCTTTGCTGAAACACTGGTGAAATGCCCAGAATCTTTTCTGCAAATTCATAATGTCATGTCACTAGTTGCAAGGCGCTAAACAAAGCAACTTTTTAAAATGTGCATGAACTCGTTTGGAGCTCAGATAGGAAGTAAGTGTAGTGTTTCCGTTAACCAGCACAACGCCTTGTTCTAGATTTTCAGCTGATGGCTGCTGCGCTGATACACCAAAACTACAAAACTGATAGGTCTGAGCTAGTTGAGACACGTCTGTTTGGGGATGTGAAGAGGTGGGGCTGGAGAGATGGCTCAGTGGGTAAGAGCAGCATCCACACCCAACTCCCATGTGAAAATCTGGAGGCGGCTGTCCCTTGCTGCAGCCCCAGAGCTGTGGGGACAGGATGGCTTTGGGTGTGCCTGGCTTGCCGGGCCATCAGCAGGGGAAGCGAAGGCAGGAGCCTGGAGACAGAACCTGAAGCAGGCCATGGAGGGGTGCTGCTCACTGGTCTGCTCCCTGCGGCTTGCTCGGTGTCCTCTCTTACAGAACCGGGGACCAGCACCTGCCCGAGACAGCTCCACCACTCGCTTCCACAACAGCAGCAATCAATAAAACGCCCTACGGCTTCCCAGGGGCCAGTCTGACGGGGACATTTTCTCAAGTTAGGTTCCGCCTCCCCAGCTGCCTCTAGCTTGTGACAAAACAACAAAAACTCACCCAACACACCCACTCTACACTAAAACTCAGATCTGTCCTCCCCAGCGGGCACTGGTTCCAGGTTGAACAGCAGCTATGAGCCATGGGGAAGGAATCCAAGAAGAGGGCCCTGCCTCGGAATCTAATTCTGGGGAAGACAGGAGCAAATGCGTTCCATGAAGAACCCGCCTCTCTGCCCCGCAGAGAAAAGTCCTGACTGTTTTCAGTACTCAAAGCACGGCTTACCCAAATAACCAGACTGCGCAGAGCTCCCTGCAGCCGTGGCAGGGTTCACAGTGACATCACATAATCCGATTCAATGCGCACGTGATAACGTCAGTAAGTCCAGAGATGCAAGAGCACCCCAGCGATAGGCCATTTGTGTGTGGACGCACCCCAGTTTCCTCAGGCGGGGCTCATGGAGAACTGAGCTCTGAGGTGCTTGTCCTGCACTGTTCCAGCTGCCCCGCCTTTGAGCCAACTGACTACCTTCTTTGTAAGTCTCCCCTGGGACTCGGGACGTTAAACAACGGTGGTACTTGATGGAGGCCCTAATCCTGCTGCAGGAAGATTCTGTTGGAGGTTAATATGGTAGTTGCATACATATTTTTCCCTCTAAAGATACCAATAAATACTTAAGTTTTCATCCACTGAGCCAAAAGGATATTATATTAGAGCCCCATCTGGTGGATCTATAGTTTATTAGGCAAAATCCTGTTTTCACCACAGCTGTTATCACTTTCAGATTATGAGAGTAACTCTCTGTCTCCTATGGCTGGGGTTTGGTTAATTCCTCCTGCCTGGATGCTGGATCGTTCTGCCAGCATCTACCCACGGCTCCTCCTCCTCCAGGAAACAAATAGACTCAGCTAGAGAGTGAGCACAATGCTGTGTGTACAGAAAATAACATTTCAAGATGTGTGTTAGCAACACCAGGTGTGGTGTGGAACATGGTTGTGATGCTAGCACGTGGGAGGTAGAGGCAGAAGGGGCAAAGGTCAAAGTCATCTCAGCTACCGGCCTGACACACAACCTTGTCTCCGAGGTTAGGGATGGTTGTCTCTACAGCTGGCTAGGGGTGGGGGTTGAGTGAAGGTCTGACCACCAAGGCTGACAACCTGAGTTCCATTCCCGGGACCCACAAAGTGGAAGGAAAGAGCTGATCTCTACCTGCTTTCCTCTGGTTTCTGCACACACACCAAGGCAGCCCCACCCCAATAATGAATTTAACAAAAAGAAAAATGTATTTTAAAAAAGAACATGTTGGGGGCTGGAGAGATGGCTCAGTAGTTAAGAGCACTGCCTGCTCTTCCAGAGACCTGGGTTCAATTCCCAGCACCCACATGGCAGCTAACGATTGGAACAATTGTCTGTAATTCCAGTCCCGGAGATCATGATGTCCTCACACAGACATACATACAGGCAAAACACCAAGCACCTGAAATAAATAAATTGGCCTCTTGACAGTTAAAAAAGAAGAATATGTAACCAAAGTAGACAGATTCGCTTCACCACTCGCATAACCGAATTTTGCTGAATGCTCGCAGATCCCAAACTTCAAACAGACCTGGCAGGTCTACGTAAGACATAGTGGTTGAGCTTCAGAAATGGGACACTAAGAGCAACCATGTTCCCAACAGTGGACACAAGGCAGTCTGAGGAGGGGCAGGAGGTGGCAGGGAATAGGTAGATGGACAAACGGCCACTGAGAAGAGCGGGTCACAGCTGCACTGCGCTCCTGATAGCTGGGCCGGGGTGGGAAGTTAACTCCTGATAGCCCGGGATGGGGAGGGAAGTTAACTCCTGAACTGGAAATGTGTGAGAATCAGCTCTCTAGAGTCCAGACTGGACAGGTGGCAATATCTTGAGCAGCTTACTTGAGACGTCAATTCTAAACGGACTTTTAGTGACACCACATGGGCCAGACAGAGCAGAGGAAAACAGACTGCAGGGTTACTGATGTAACTGCAGAGTGATAGCATGAGACTCAAACATGAACCCAGCAAGACTGACCCAAGCTAACCAGGACCAGCGAGGAGGACCCAGAGGGCCGCCAAGCGACCTTGCTTCATTGCCGAGACATGTCTCCATCCTAGGACATGCTTGGGGCAGCCCCTGCCTCCCACTGCACCGGCTTCTTGTCACCAATCACCCCTTCCCTATCAACATTTATTTATAAAATAAATGAACCAAGCCCCCAGCAATGTGGTACTCTCATGTCCTTTCTTTAATAAGTTCTTTCTTTCCTTAATAAACCCTGACTTTGCCTCATGCCGCCTTGTCCTGCAATTCTTTTCTGTGGCACAAGTCAGGATCCCGGCTTCCGCACCAGAGGCCTCTGAAAGGACACCACGGTGCTGCCAGGCTGTCCACATCTCCTGTTGTAGGAGACGATGCAGACCCTATAGTCTGAAGAGAAGGGTCTGAAATGCAAATACAATCGACTGCAGAGACGTGTGCCTGGAATAGCATGGTGGCAAGTGGGCCAAACAGATGCTTGGTGCCACTAACAAGAAGGAACGAAAAAGGAAAGTCACCAACAGCCTTCCCAGAACCCGGTCCCCATCCTTCCGGCCCAGCTCCAGCGTCAGTCAGTGTGGCCCTCTGCCTAGCTAGGCCAGTGAGGTGCAGACTGAAGTCCCGGGTCAGATTTCCAGGGTGAAAAGGCAGCGCTTCCCAAGAAGGGTTCTGCCCCTCCTGGTCACCTTGCCCTTCTTACTTCCAGGCATCCAGACGCAAGGCCCACAGGCACAAAGGACGGCCATCTTGCAGTCACAAAGATGAAAGGCGAACAGAGCCTCTGTCAGACAGGGGAGAATGGCTTCACGGTAAGAAAGTAGAGACTGGATCTGGGTTTGTTGTGAGGGAAAATGAACTCCTTGTTTAAAGTCATCATGCTTACTAACGGCAAAGGTAATCTAATTCAAACTAATGGAATGTCTGTCTATCAATGCAACAAGACTCAATTCAACTGGGCATTCTGAGGGAAGAACAGACACAGGAAAAGACTTTGAAAGACTTGCTGAGGACAGGGAAATTGAGAGGAAAATCTGTCAGAATCATTCACAATCTAGTGGAAACAACAGGAGATGATTCCAATCTATATGCTTAATATTTCAGAAAAGAAAGCAAATTTATGGAACATTGTCTCAGTTACTGCGCTGTTGCTGTGAGACCCCACGACCAAGGTAACTCTTATCTTCAAGACCTTCACAGCAGGAAGCAGACAGGCACAGCGCTGGAGCAGTGCAGAGAGAGAGAGTGGCCTGATTGTCAGGACAAAAGACGTCCCCTTGATGTCGCAGCCAGCTGGCTGGTTGGTAGCCTTGGTGAAAGCAGTGTTGGCAGCTGGGTGCAGGGCAGCTGCCAGGTTTCAGTGGGGGCCAGGGAGGGGCTGGGAGTCCAGAACTTGTCCAACATGAACAAGTTGGATTCACCCCCAGTGTTGACCCCCAGTTGGGGGTGGGAGCCTGCTTTATCAGGGTCAATGTCAGCCCACCTAATCAGTCATCCTGATCTGAAGGCAGAGAGACTGGGCCTGGCACAGGCTTTCCAAACCTCAGTGTCCACCCACAATGGCATGCTGCTTCCACACCTCCTAATCCTTCCCAAATAATACCACTCTCTAGAAACTAAGCGTTCAAATACAGGAGCCCACAGAGGCCATGCTTGTTCAAGCCATCACAACAGCTGAACACCTTCTTCCTAGGTAATAGTCCTTTGTATGATTTTGTATCTGTTTAAATTGCCAGTGACATTGTCTGCTGAACTTTGAACATCTTCCAGGGTGAGTTTGGTTCAAAATCTTCTTGTCCTACATTCTGCATCATTATTTTCAAAGTTTTTGAAAATGCTCAGACCCGGGCCGCATCTCTACACATCTGTATGCTCCTTCCTTGCATCTGGCTTGCATCGCACTGTGTCAAACAGCAACCAACAGTGGCAGCACTGCCAAAATAGCTTCGGCATATCTACCAGGTGAGTGGCCCTGCCCAGTGAGCGTTCCTGCCCGCTGGACCCACAGTCACCAAGAGGAACAACGGTGAAGCCTGGGGGAGACTGGAGCTTTGGACACACAGAGGGCTACTCCCACCCGCCATGGTCAATGCAGGGCTGCTGGCCTGCACGTGGTCAGGTCACCACAGAAGGACCCCCAGGAGACAGATAAAGCACTGAGCTGTCCTTTCGCAGTGTGCTGCACATGCATAAGCAGAATGCAGGCACAAATGCAGGTTCTACAGGACTTCAGCAAGGAAGCACAGCCCTGCGACACCTTTTCTGTCATTTTTGCCTTTGTTATTTCAGTCACGCAGTTATTTTCTGGGTGATCTCTTTTTTCTGCTTAGGATGTAAAACCCACCATAACTGGTGTTTTATACTGGGCTTCTTTATCTCCCAGCAAAGTAAGTCCTATCTTGACATGTGACTGAACGAATGTCAGAGAGCTAGCAGCTATTTACAACCCTTCCTTAAGGGAAGACTAGCTTGTTCAGATCCACCTCCTGAAGATACATAAATGCAGTCCAAAGCTACAGTAATTAAAGCAAGATGGTACTGGATTAGTTTAATTAAATTGAATAGATTTAAGAGCTCAGAAATCTTCAAATTATAACCGGATTTGTTATATAAAAAGATGGCAGATGAAGCCCTCAGTAACTAGCTGAGGAAATATAACCCTTCAGAATGCAATGGGGAGAAAAATGGCCATAGATTTAGGGGAAGCTGGGTTCGTACACCCTCACTCCATACCTCAGAATTAATTTGAGGTAGAATAGGTTTCAAGTGGTTTTCAATTTTTGTTTTCTGGTAATGACATTCACGTTCCTGTGCAGAAACAGCTGGAAAGGGTGGGTAAAACGTGTCTAAGTCTCTTAGCCGCATCATGAAAGGAACCACAAAGCAAAGGGCAGCAGAAGCTGTTCCCCTGGTTCACAAGTCAGCTTCCCCTCAGAGGATTTTCTACGACAGGTGAACTTGGATGTCTGTTTAAGAGAGCCTGCACCTCGGCTAGGAGACCAGGAAAGAAGAAATAGTTAAAGAAATAAAGCCTGAGAAGGTCCTAGAACTGACTTAAGATAGTCACTAGTTTCAGAACCTAAGGAATCCCAAATCAAATAAATTAAAAGTCAAGACTTGGAACATTGTCAGGAAACTGCAGAAAATGAAGCTGCAGGGAAATCTATGCAGCTGAGAGCAGGGCACAAAAGTAGATTGCTTGCAAGAGAACCGTCAGGAGGCAGAAAACTGACCCGTCCCCACAACAATGCAGGTCTTCCGTGTTCACTATACCTGTCACAAAGCCATCTGGTTTACCTGTCTACACCAAACCTCAGACACTGAAGACATAAGGACACGAAGTGCATGCTACTTGCAGACCCTGGCAACTGCTGCCTAATTCTAACAGTTCTGTATCTGCTTACAGCAAGGAGCACACATGCACAAACAAAGAAAAATAAAAATTATAGCATGTGTGGCCCACAGCTATGCATAAAGTCCTGAGTTCCCATCCATCCATGGAGAGCTCACCAGAGGAAAAAGACACCAAACCCCACTCCTTCCTGTGAGGGCTAAAACAGGACCCCAAAATGGCATGAAACCCAGTCTGGGGCCAGCTCAGATCAGGCACACAGAAGAATTGCTAGTGGAGAAACAAAAATCACCCAAGGAATCAGCATTCCTCAGAAACCTTGGGAAGAGGGTTTCTGTCTGTTAGGAGAAGTCATTGCTTCCCTTACCCAGCCTTGCAACCAGCTACCTCCAGCAAAGGGGCATCTAGCTCCTTATTAACTCAAACCAGCCCGCTGCAGATAAAAGCCCACACTAGCTCCAGGCAGGTCTGGCCCATGAGCCCCTACCCAACCCCATTTCTGCACTCCCCAGCTGTCCAGCGTCCAGGCTCCCTCCTACATCAACGAGTCTCTTTAACACCTGCATGACCCGTCCCATCTCTTGCCACCCACACCCCTGCCGATGTACTTGCTCCCTGTCCCTTCAGCTCGGTCAACAAACCAGATGTTTGTTGTTAGGCGATGAATGCCTATTGCCTAAATCCACTCCTGGCTTTTGACTCACAGTACAGCCTTCGTGGCCCTGACAGCAATGGCCTAATTTCAGCTGAGCAGTTACAGAAGAGAGTGCATCTCCCCGTATCCTCTACAAAGGGTGGAATGCTAGATCCAAAGGAAACTCCCTGGCAAAGGACACAAAATGACTATATATAATGCCCATACCAGACTCCCTCATTATCAGAAAGGATAATGTTTAAAAAAACAAGTAGACCAAGAGCTACCAACAAGTAAATTCATTGGCTGAAACAGTTCTACAATACAGCACGGCACTCACCCTGCCCTATGCTTCAGAGGATGACTTTAAGGAAAAGTTATTCTATGCTAACTAACCAGATGTAACTAGAGAGACCCTAGCCACAATATAATTTTTTTCTCTTTCCAAATTAAAAAAAAAAAGATAATTTTCCCCTGCCTCCAGCATTGTCGGCCCATACCCATACTACAGATAAAAATCACCGTCACCTATCGGTGATTTGAAGGGCAACATAAGACAAAGGAGAACGATGGAGCAGGCCGATTCCACCTTAAAAGCCATGGTATTACAAAGTCAAAATAAGTTCATTCCTCTTGTCTGGAAAAGTTGGCTTTGAGGAGCTCCTGACCTGTTTTTTTTGGAATTTGACACATTCCACACCCTGAACCTACCCTCCACCCTGATAAGATGTCCTGCCAAATAACTTTGAAATGTTCTGCCAGGTTTCTATGTAACCAAAGCCCCCTACCCTTGCAGTTTGGAGCTAATACAAGCTCATCTCCTATGTTCAATGTTATTTCCTCAAACCTTGCCTTAGGAGGACAGCCTGGTCTGACAGAAAAGAAATCTTGCTTAATTTCAGTAAACGAATTTGGGTAACTGTCTTTACTCTTTGTTTGGTGGGATTAACACAAGAGTGAAAAATAACAAATGAGGACAAAAATCACGAACAAGGTTTATGTAAAATGGGACTGAGGAACTACTGATGACTGATTTTTAAGGTTTACAGAGCCCTGGCATGACAGTGGTCTGTCCAGGCCAACAGAAGCTGACTTACAGATATATGCCTAATCACTATGCCTTTGCTAACTTTGTCAGACTTTAGCTATTTAGAGAAACTGAATCATATGAAAAGCAGGGATATTTTGTAAAAGTACACAATAAAAGGATCAGGAAAATGAGGTTCCAGTTTCTCCATGGATTGTATTTATGTTCTCAATTTTATTTTGATAGTGAGGGTCTTCAATTCAAAAATTACAAATTTTTAAGGCTCAAAGTTAACAGGGATAAAATTATAAAATTATAAAAGTTAATGATGTATTATAAATTGTTAAAGATAATTAAGATATACAAGTTAATGGTAAGTTACCTTATAAGTAATCAAATTTGTTAATGTGCTCAAGAACTGTGTTTGTAGTCACGCTAAATACAATTTAATTCATTTACAGAGATGAGCGTGGGGGGAGAGGCCAATGTATATCTCCCATTGTCAAAGTTAAGGCTGAAGCAAGGCGCTGAAATCCAGGTTAAAGTTTTAGACTGATCAGCAGGACCTCCACTTTTTTTAATCTGAATTGAAATCCTCGCTGTAGAGAAAGCAGTGTCTGCGAGCTGCTCCAACAGACTCATTTCAGCCACAGCAAAACCAAGACCTGAACATTATCGCCCTGAGCGTTCATCTGTAACAGGACAGAGAGGTGAAAGGCTCAAGGACCGCAGGTGGCTCTGGAGGAGAAGCGTGAATCCTGCCCTCTGCCCTCAAGAGGACTGCGTAGATACACATTGGACTTTTATGTCTTTTCTTCAACTCTCTAAAACTCTTACAAGCTTCATGGTGTTGAAACTTGGATCTGCCCGCCACAGCTCAAAACTGGCTCTGAGGCCTTGCCTGCTAAGTGCTCCTGTCGCTCAGTGGGAGGCCAAAGCTTGCACCTCCCCCCTCCCCCTCTCCCTCCTACTGGGCGTGCCCTCCGCCTCCCCAACTATCCAGGACCTCCCAACAGGTCTGAGAGTTTCAAATATACCCCAAGCATAAAGACAGCTCAGCTCCTCCCTTTACCTCCTGCCCGTGTCTGTATCTAGCTCAGCTTTCCATCCAGATGGCAGACACCATCCAGAAATCAACCTCGGCCCTGCAACTGCTCCAAAAACAGTTCGCCTCCCTAGCCTGGGCTCGGACAAAACCAGCCCTGAACCCGCTGACAAGGGGCATGCATGCCTCTTCCTCAATGAAAATGTTTTTAGAATGTGACCCAGTCTGGCCAAGTGAAAAGGGGGATGAGAAGCTTGCAGGAGCTGGCCCACAAGCCATGCAGGGCTACCCTCCAGGCCGCCTTTGGGCCCGGCTCTTCCATCTCCTTGGCCCACTGATGCGCGTATTTCTTGTAATGAGGCTCATTCCCAGTCTCTTCAGGTTCTCTCAGGAGAGAATGGGTGAGATTTCCCGATGGTCGGTAAACCAGATCCTGTCCAAATTCCCCCAAGTCTCCTGCCATTGCCTGCCTGCCTCCCCACCTTTGACCCTTATTCCGTATTTCCTAAGGCAACTCCATGATGCCCGCCTCAGCTGGAAAGTGTTAAAGTAACTTTCATCCAACTTTAATTGTCTCTGAGGCTCACTGCCTCCATCTGCTAACCTAGGCCTAGTCCTGGAAGCTTCTGGCCTCCGTACAATCTTACCTAGGCCTAGAATGTTTTCAGCCTCTGAGACTCACTGCTGAATAAGCTCACTCTTTTTTGTTCTTTCTGAACTCTGGCTGGCGGGTTCAATTCAGCTGTTCTGGCTCAAACTCCTCTCCAAGCTGACTGATTCAATCTGGCTTTTCTCACCAAATTGCTCTGCTTGGCCTTGAACTAACTCTAGCAATCTGTTCTAATCTTCTGGCTCCTTCTCATTCTCTGTCTCATTCTGTCTTCTTTTCTGTCTAGCTTGTTCTTTCTTTAATCTGTCTCTACAAAACTGTTCTAGTAAATCTGCTCGCTCTCTCTCTTCCTCCCTCCACAGCTCCCTTTTAAATCACCTCTTCTGTCTCTGTTCTCTTGAGAGTTGGGTATATCCCTTTCTGTCAACTCTTTCTCCAATTCATCACTTTACCTCTCAATTAGACATCACTCTCAAACATGGCTGCTTCCTTCTACCAGCTAAATTAACCTTTGTTGTTTTTGGATTAAAGGTGTGTGCTATGGGCATGTCTGTATTCCAGCCAGAGCAGTCTTGTTCCTGGATTAAAACCTCTGCAGGAAACAGCTAGATGACAACCATCAGGCCTTGTCATTAACAAAATGCTGGAATGTTAGGTCCAAAATGGGCCCCAAAATGGCAGTGCTGCTGACAATGCCGTAAATGACAGTCCCTGACGCTCCAACTCCCGGGCTGCTGTGACTTACAGCTTTCCTCCTGTAGCACAGGCAAGACTCTCCCCACCTTTCATAATTTTCTCTTCCTGTCCTCTGCCCCCAGAAATAGCCTTGGCAGCTTGAATTTCCCCAAGTAAACCTTTCTTTCTACCCATGGAGTTGTTAAGCTTGGTGGTCTCACTATATCCTAATTCCTCCTTCCTCCCCAAGAGTGGTCCGCCTGGAGCCTGCTGGGCTCTTGCAAGGAATCTACCTTGCACTCTCACTTCTAAGTAAAACTCCTTGCCACTTTGCAGTTTCTTCAGATATTTGAGTAAGACTCCAAGAAGCCAGAATACAAGCAACCACTGACAAAAGCGATGGCTTTCCCCTTTTCCCATTTGTATTTCTTCTGACCCAGACCCAAGGGATAGTTCTGCCCAAGTACTGACTGAGTCTCCCCTCCTCAGCCAAACGTCTTTGATAATGGCCTCACAAGTGAGCCTCCTTAATGCTTTAGGTGTGTTTGTTTTCCTCTGAATTCAATCAAATTGACAATCAGAACCATCAACCATCACAGACCCTTTTGTCAGTTTCTCTTGACTGACAAAAAGTACCGATTTCTCTAACGGGAAAGATCTGAACACTGAGCCAGACTGGACTATCCATAGCCTAGGAAGCCCAGCATACAGAGAATAGTAACACTTAAGTAACATGTCCTTCTATTTTGAAAGAAAAATGTCAGAAAGTGTAATTTTCTTATTCTACTTCCGTTACTGTAGAAAACAAACCTGGCAGCCGGAACCCAGAGCCAAGCAGTTCTTGCCTTAGTCTGTTCGTTTCACTCTCCAGAGGACCAGCTGATTGAAGGTCATATTAAAAGTACATAAAAATAGGACTGCACCAATTGTCAGTGACCCAACGCTGCTTTTCCTCATCAAGACACACAAAGCAAAGCAGAGACAATTGGGGGAGGCCGGTAACAGAGAGAAACAAAAACAGTCTCTTAGAAACTGAAACACAACTCTCTTTGGAAGATGGTTGTGCTCAAAGTTAACAGGGATAAAATTATAAAATTATAAAAGTTAATGATGTATTATAAATTGTTAAAGATAATTAAGATATACAAGTTAATGGTAAGTTACCTTATAAGTAATCAAATTTGTTAATGCGCTCAAGAACTTTTCTTGTGTTCAGAACCAGCAGATGCTGCCTCGCCCTCCAGGAGGCACACTCCTTCATATTTACTCTAAGGGATCAGAAAAGCCTGTCTACACAGAATCTTGCATGCTTTTGCTGATGGCAATACTGTTTATTGTAAGACCTGGAGTCTCACTGCTCAGGAGCTCAGGATCGTACCCTTCCCAGGAACTCTCACAGACCACAACTCGATGAAAAGCAAGAGGTTTATTGCTATTGCGATAGGGTCGCCCCTCCAAAGACAGGGGACAACCCCGAACATGCAAAGCACAGGGTTTTTATACCTGAAAATCAGATCACTTTTGCTCTGTGGTTTACAGCTGGTTGTAGATAGTTTACAGCTGATTGTTTCTCTGAACAGTTCACCCCGCCCTTCAAGAGCTCTCTGCACCTGACTTCAATTCAAAGAATCACAGTTGTTTTTCCTCATTTCCAGGTGGTCCCTCATTATAACTGTCCAAACTGGGAAACATGTCAGCAAGAAGCCAGGCATGGTGGCACACACCTGTGATCCCAGCCCTCGGGAGGCTGAGGCAGACAGATCTTTATGAGTTTCAGGACAGCCTGGTCTGCACAGTGAATTTTGGGACACCCTGAGCTACATAGTGAGACTCAAAAGAAAAAAAGGAAAGTTTCAATGGGTAAGTGAATAAGGGAGCTGAGGTGCATCTACACATAAAATATCCCACACATAAAATGCCCTCTGTCAGTGAGACTGAGCTGGGTACATGGTGCAGAATGAGACTGTGAGTTCAGAGCAGGCTAAACCAAAAGGTCGCAAATGTCCCCACCCTGAGCGAGCATCGCCTGTTGGCTGAGATACCAGCCGTGGCTGAGAGCTGGAGTCTGCTGTGCCATGCCAGGCCCAACGGCAACTCAGAGAGGGTTGAGTTTCCTTACAGACAGCCCTTCATGCGGGGAAGCCGGCGCTTAGGACAGAAACTGGAGTAGAAACACGGAGCAAGGGGGCTTGCTGGCTGTGCTCCCCGACTTCCTCAGCTCCCTTCCCACACAGCCCCGCCCCGGCTGCCAGTCAATTAGCAATCAAGAAAATGCCTCACAGACATAGGCCCATCCGACGAAGCAATCCCTCCGCCAGTGAGAAACTCAGACTAGATCTGGGAGAAATGGCTTCCCCTTCTTCCATGCACCCTGCTTTTCTCTTCTTTTTATCCTGACTTAGAGGTTAGAGAAATGGCTCATTGGCTAAGGGAACTGCTGTTTTTGCAGAGGACAATGGTTCATTTCCAAGCACCCCACTCTAACTCCAGCTCCAAGGGATCCAACGCCCTCTTCTGGCCCCTGCGGCACCACGGATGAGCATGCAGGCAAACACTCTTAACATACTGTAACAGACCCTCAGATCTTAGCAGTACTGGCTCCATGATGGAAGAGCCATTCAGGCCATAAAACTCAGCAGGTAGCCAGCACCATTGGCCAAAACAAAAACAAAGACCTAATCTATCAAAGTCCACAGTTCTGGGAAAGTCTCCAAATATACTATCCCTTGCTTTTTTGGCTTCTGTAGTTCTGCTTCTGGCTAACTGTTCTTGTTAATTGACGTATATCAATCCAGGATATGGTTTTTGTGCTTAAAAGTTCACCTGAGAAACTCTGTGGCTGACACTGGGATCCTGAACATTCGGCGTAGTTGCTAGGTAGCTAATAAAGACATTTTATTGCTTAAAGTCATATCCAAAGCGGTCTTCCCTGGTGCGTACCTCACAACAGTACACATAAAATAAAACAACACTGAACACCACAATGGCCTGGAGAGGCAGTTCAGTGACTAAGAGCACTTGGTGCTCCTCCAGAGGACCCAGGTTTGCTTCCAAGCACCCACATAGGAGCTCACAGCTACCCGTAACCCCAGGTCCAGGGCATCCAATTTCTGGGCTCTGAGGGTCCCAGACATGCACATGGTTCCCTGATATGCATGAATATCAAACACTCATACACACAAAGTAAAACAAAACAAAATAGAACCACTACCTAGCTCTAAAATTATTACTTACAAGACAAAGGCCCAGGCCAATCTTCTTGCTCTAAATCACCTGCTGGGGCTTCTGCTCCCTGCTCCATCTCCTCTTCCTCAAACTGATGACTAAACAAATCGACAGAAGGGAGGGGGCGGAGGCCGTATGACTAAAGCATCCTTTTCCAGAGGATCAGATCCTTGAAAACAAGTGTTTGTACGGCCCGTGGCACACTCACACTTCACGCCTCCATCTGCCCCAAGTGATGTAGGAGACAAACACAGCTTTGAAGATCACAGTTTCCCCGGGTTCATATGGTCCTCTAGGGCGTGAAACTGGAGCAGGAACTAAGATGGCGTGTCTGAGAGGAGCACACTCTATGTCTTAAAGGGATGGTCTGGCTCAGGGTTCCTGTTGCTGTGAAGAAACACCATGACAGGACAACTGGGGGAGGCAAGGATTCTCAAGCAGGGCAGAACCTGAGGCAGAAGCTGGCACAGAGGCCACGGAGGGAGCTGTTTACCAGCTTGCCATCATGGCTTGCTCAGGCTGCTGTCTTACAGTACCCAGGACCACCAGCCCAGGCGTGGCCCCACCCACAAGGGGCTGGACCCACACCTATCAATCACTAGTTAAGAAACGCCCTCCAGGCTTGCCTGCACCCTGATCTCGCGGACACACTCTCTCAGGTGAGGCTCCCTCCTTCCGGGTAACTCTACCTCACGTCAAGCTGATACTAAACTACCCAGGACAGGGGTGAAGGTTGCCGCCATCTGAAAGACATGATGCCTTGGCCCATGAGAAACTTTGTGGAAGGCTGGGGACGCTTGCCTAGCATGCATGAGCCCTGGGTTCGGATCTCAGAACTGCATCAACCCAGATGTGACGGTCCACACGTGCAATTCCAGCACTTGAAAGGCCAAGCCAGAAAGACTGGAAAGTTCAAGGCCAGCCTGGGCTACATAAGATCATGTCTCAAAATAAAACTAAAAATAAACTACTATGCCTGCTAAGCTAAAAATTCCTTTAATTAAAAAATAATATTTTACACAATGGAATACTATTCAGCAACTTAAAAAAAAAAAAGGAAATCATAAAATTTGCAGGCAAATGGTGGGATCTAGAAAAGATCATCCTGAGTGAGGTATCCCAGAAGCAGAAAGACACATATGCTATATACTCACTTATAAGTGGATATTAGACATATAATCTGTACACCTAAAGAAGCTAAGCAAAAAGAAGGAGCCTGGGCAATATGAACAATCCTCACTCAAAAAAGCAAGCAGGATGAAAATCAGAAGAGGGAGAAAACAGGGAACAGGACAGGAGCCTACCATAGAGTGTCTCTGAAAGACTCTATCCAGCAGGGTATTGAAGCAGATGCTGAGACTTATAGCCAGACTTTGGGCAGAGTGCAGGGAATCTTATGAAATAAGGGGGAGATAGAAAGACCTGGAGGGGACAGGCGCTCCACAAGGAGAGCAACAGAACCAAAAAAATCTGAGCACAGGGGTCTTTTCTGAGAGTGATACTCCAAACAAGGACCATGCATGGTGATAACCTAGAACCCCTGCACAGATGTAGCCCATGGCAGCTCAGTGTCCCAAGTGGGTATCCTAGTAAGGGGAACAGGGACTGTCTCTGACATGAACTCAGTGGCTGGCTCTTTGAACACTTCCCTCTGAGGGCGGAGCATCTTTACCAGGCCACAGAGAAAGACAATGCAGACAGTCCTGATGAGACCTGATAGGCTAGGGTCAGAGGGAAGGGAAGGAGGACCTCCCTTATCAGTGGACTTGGGGAGGGGCATGGGAGGAGATGAGGGACTGAGGGTGAAGTTGGGAGGGAATGAAGGAGGGGGCTACAATTGAGATACAAAGTGAATAAACTGTAATAAATATAAAAAAGAAAAATTAAAATTAAAAAAAGAAAAAATTTGAAAAATAACATGATGATGAAGAAGAAGGAGAAAGAGGGGGAGAAGGGAGAGGAAGAGAAAAAGCAGAAGCCAAAAAGTGAGTTCCAGGATAGCCAGGGCTACACAGAAAAACCCTGTCTCAAAGAAACCCAGAAATAGAATAGCATTAATAGTCACTAAGTGGAGATTTATTACAAAAATGGTCATCAAGGAATTCAAAGGGAATGTTGTTTACCCACATCCGTGTTCAGAAGAAGTTCATCCTTCCCGCCAGCTTTGCATAATGCCTCCTACAGTGAACTAGATGCTTTCTTGGCTCCCTCAACCCACAGGTTACCGTTCATTAACACAGATGTTTTAGAGACAGAACTCAACTCCTCAATGAACCAAGAAGCCAGCTGTAAATATATCCCAAGTGCCCGTTCCAGCGCCTCACTTAGAGTAAAACTGCGGTGGAGTGACCCCTCTTGCGGTTTTGCCCTTTAAAAACCTTGTCCCCTAGACTGCGGGGCCGCACTCCTCTTCAACCAAGGAGGCTGCTGCGACCCGGGCTCCAGCTTGTAATAAAAAGATCCTCATGTGTTTTGCAATGGACTCGACTTCTGGTGGTCTTTGGGGGCCTTGAGATCTGGGTACAACAACCACGTGCCCTGAGCACATGCCACCCCTCAGCCAGCTTACCCCATCTTCCCGGGCCTGCTCTGCGGCTTCCTTCCCTCAGGAGCTCACCAGGCCACACCGCCTGTGAGAAAGGATTGCCACCATCCTCAGTAACTGATGAGAAGCCTGTTTTTAACTCAATCAAAAGTGCACTAAGGGAGCTGTCTCATGGGTCCAAGCTGGCAGCAGGAAGCCGTGGTGAGTGTCCCTGCTCCCCAGATTTGATTTCCCATCTGTGCTCATTTTCTGGGTAGACCAGGTTAGCCTCGAACTCACAGAGACACACCTGCCTTTGCCTCTTGAATGCTGCAATTAATCTTTTTATTATTTTTTAAGACTTCATTTTTTAGAGCAATATTAGGCTCATGAAAGGCGGGTAGAAAACACAGAGCTCATTATCTTTATTCCGGCAGCATGATAAATCAATTTTCAAACCAACCTTGCATTCTTAAGATCCACCCCTTGTCAGGAGGATCAGCCCTTTTATTTGTCACTGGACTTGAATTGCTCATTCTGTCTCCTTGGTTTCAGAAGAGTTGAATCAGGGAAGGCATTGCTCTTGTGAGGATGGTCTCACTGGTCTTACGAGGCCTTGGGCTTCTTTGCCGGAGGACCGCACTGACCAACACTGCCCTGCAGGGTAAGCTTGGTACACTGGACACTACTTCTCCCTTACAGTCTGGATGGAATCAACCACAAAACTGGAGCCCAGACAGCGCTGAGCTGCTGCTGGGAATCGAACCCGGGTCCTCTGCAAGAGCAGCGGGCTCTTCTCCCACCGGCCTTCGCTTTGTACCTGATAGACGGGCAGACCGTGAATGTGCTGATCTCCCTGGCTTGATTTGAGTGTTTGGGGTGAAATGGCTCGGCAGGTGAAGCACCTTCTTCTGCTTTAAAATGTGAGGACGGTAAAGACGGTTCAACAGACCCCAGATTCAAATGCTGACCACCTCAGCCAGCCATGCCCGAGTTCAAGGCGGCTTACGTGACCATGAATGAGGATCAGGTGTAGAGGCGCACACCTTTTATCCCAGCAGAGGCAGAGGCAGGTGGATCGCCGTGAGTTCAAGGCCAACCGGGACTACACAGTGAGACCTTATCACACACACACAAAAAGGATGTTAATGAAATGCAATACTGTATATCAAAATCTACATCTGTCTCGGTTTTTAAATCTGTCCACAAGGTGACAGACGTAAACTCATAAATATCCATACAGGCATCTTCACAGAGAGAAAGAAGGCACATAGAAAGAGAGGACAAGATATCTGACACAGCACTTGGCCTGTGGACTTCTTCAGATCCCACTTTTTTTTATAAACGTATGAATGTTTGCTAAAAATAAAATCACTCCCGACTGTGGTGGGAGCGGGCGTGGGGGGGAGCGGGCGTGGG
>REGO01000110.1:1658140-1689330 GCA_010120015.1 Rhombomys opimus
GCACTAGGCTGGGTGTGGACACACCAGAGTAAATCTAAAAGCAAGACCTGGTGTGAGCGTAACTTTCTGTATTAAAATCACATACACAGTCAGCAGAGGCGAGCACAAGAAGATGACTGTAAATCCAACCTTATAAAGATGGCAGCCAGGCACAGTGGCACACGCCTGTAATCCCAGCAGAGCCAGGCGGATCTCTGAGTTCAAAGCGAGTCCAGAACAGCCAAGGCTACACAGAGAAACCCTGTCATGAAAAAATTTAAAAGATGATGGTGATGATAGTGATGATGATGATGGAAGCCTTTAAACAGGAAATGAATAAATCCCTTAAAGAAATACAAGAAAATAAAATCAAACCAGTGAAGGAAGTGAATAAAACTGTTCAAAACCTAAAATGGAAATAGAAATAATAAAGGAAACACGGACTAAGGGAATCCTGGCAATGGAAAACCTAGAGAAGAAAGCAGGAACTACAAACATAAGCATCACCAACAGACTACAAGAGAAGGAAGACAGAATTTCAGGGTAGATGGTACCATTGAAAAAAATCAATACATCTATCGAAGAAAATATTAAATCTAAAATGTTCCAAGACCTTTTACGTTCAAAACATCCAAGAGATCTGGCACATTATGAAACGACCAAACCTAAGAATAATAGGAATAGAATAAGGAAAACCTCCTTAGCCCCAGGGCCCAGAAAATATCAACAAAATCATAGTGAAAACTTTCCCATCTAAAGAAAGGGATGCCTTTACATATGTCGGAAGCCTACAGAACAGCAGTAAACAGGACCAGAAAAGAAAATCCTACTGCAACACAACAACCAAAACACTAACTGTACAGAACAAAGAAAGAAGACCAAAGCAGCAAGGGAAAAGAGGCCAATAACATATAAAGATGGACCTACCAGAATTACACCCAACTGTTGTGGATGTAAACTTCTTTTTGTTTTAATCCCAGGTGTGGGATGTGGGACTGATTCAGGTGGTTCACAGCAGCAGACTATTTGCCTCGTGTGGACTCTGAGAGGGCTCTTTGCCAGCTGCAGATAGTTTAAATCTGAGGATTCTGGAGAGAGAATAAATGTCAGAGCCCAGAGAGAGAAAAGGAGCTTCAAGAAGGAAGAAGGCTGCTGGTGCTCCCCGTGCTCCTCCTGGTTGCTGTTGTGAGACAAGAAGTTGGAGATCTCCTAAAATGAGGACTTGACCTGCCGCAAGGAACAGGAAGACCCTAAGCAGCAGGAAGTAGCCTAAAAGAACTGCACCCCCGCCCCCACTAACTTCTCTTCTGCCTGGTTTTGGAGTGTTGGAAGGGATTGGGGTAAAGAAGAAAGAGCGAAGAGAAACATAGGTGAAATAGTATAAAAAGTAATGCATGCCTACATCCAACTTCTCTCTCTCTCTCTCTCTCTCTCTCTCTCTCTCGGTTTTTTTCTCAGTGTAGCCCTGGCTGTCCTGGACTCACTTTGTAGACCAGACTGGCCTTGAACTCACAGAGATCTGCCTGCCTCTACCCCCCCCCCCGAGTGCTGGGATTATAGGCATGTGCTACCATATCCGGCTATACCCAACTTCTCAACAAAGACTAAAAGCCAGAAGGGCCTGCGCAGATATATTGAAAACTCTAAAAGACCACAAATATCAGCCTAGACTACTATACCCAGGAAAACTTTTAGTCACCACAGATAGAGAAAACAAGACATTCCAAATTTATTTTAAAAAAAAAAAAATTTTTTTATTAACTATATCTATCCACAAATCGAGCCCTACAGAAAATACTGGAAGGAAAATTCCAACCCAAGGAGGTTAACTACACCCAAGAAAACATGGGAAATAAATAACCCCACATCAGCAAAACTGAAAGGAGGGAATCACACACACACTGTCTACCACCTCCATCAAAATAACAGGAATTAACAACCACTGGTCATTAATATCTCTCAACATCAATGGACTCAATTGCCTAATAAAAAAGCACAGGCTAACAGGAAGAATGCGAAAACAGAACCTTTCATTCTGCTGCGTGCAAGAAACACACCTCAGCAACAAAGATAGACATAGAGAAAACTTTCCCATCTCAGAGTAAAGGGCTTTAAAAGGATTTTCTAAGCAAATAGACTCAAGAAGCAAGCTGGAGTGGCCATTCTAATAGCTAATAAAATAGACTTTCAACAAAAATTAATCAAAAGAGATGAGGAAGGATACTTTGTACTCATCAAAAGAAAAATGATGTCTCAAAAATATGTCCCTAATGCAAGGGCCACCACAATTGTAAAAAATAAAATAAAATAGTAAAGCTTAAATCACATTAATAGTGGTAAACTTCAACACCACACTCTCTCCAATGGACAAATCATCAAGACAGAAACTAAACAGAGAAATGAGACTAATTGATGTTATGAATCAAATGGACCTAACAAATATCTACAGAACCTTTCACCCAAACATACACACGTCTGTGCACACACACACAAATATACTCTTTCTCTTTCTCTTCCAGCACCTTATAGAACCTCTCCAAAATTGACCACAAAATTGGTCACAAAACAAACCTCAACAGATACGAGAAAATTAAAATAACTCCTTGTATCTTATCAAATCACCATGGATTAAAGCTGGACTTCAGCAGGAACAGAAAGCATACAAATTCTTGGAAACTGAACAACTTTATGTACAATGACCATTGGGTCAAAGAAGAAAGAAAGAAAAAAAATTAAAGACTTTCTAGAATTTGATGAAAATGAATGCACAACATACCCAAACTTATGGGACACAATGAAAGCAGTGCTGAGAGGAAAGTTCATAGCACTAAGTGTCTTCATAAAGAAAGTGGAGAGATCTCATACAATTTGAAACACACCTGGAAGCTCTAGAACAAAAAGAAGCAGATACACCCAAGAGGTGTAGTCCACAGGAAACAATCAAATTCAGGGCTGAAATCAACAAAATAGAAACAATACAAAGGATCAATGAAACCAAGAGCTGTTTCTTTGAAAATCAACAAGATAAACAAACACTTAGCCAAAACTAACTAAAAGGCAGAGAGACAGTATCCAAATTAACAAAATCAGAAATAAACAGGAGGACATAACAACAGACACTGAAGAAATCCAAAGAATCATCAGATCTTACTTCAAAAGCCTGTACTCAATTAGAAAATCTAAATGCAATCAATGCTTGATAGATACCACTTATCAAAGTTAAGTCAAGATCAGATAAACAATTTAAATAGACCTATAACCCCTAAGGAAATAGAAGCAGTCATTTAAAGTCTCAAAAAAACCCAGGGCCATATGGTTTCAGTGCAGAATTCTACCAGACTTTTAAAGAAGAGCTAATACCAATACTCCTCAAACTATTTCACAAAATAGAAACAGAAGGAACATTGCCAAACTCATTCTATGAGGCCACTGTCACCTTGATACCTAAATCCTACAAAGAGTCAACAAAGAAAGAGAATTTCAGACCAATCTCTTTTATGAACACTGATACAAAAATACTCAATAAAATACTTGCAAACTGAATCTAAGAACACATCAAAAACATCATCTACCATGATCAAGGGCTTCATCCCAGGGATGCTAGGATGGTTCAATCTATCAATGTAATCCACCATATAAACAAACTGAAATAAAGAAAAGCACATGATCATCTCATTAGATGTTTACAAAACCTTTGACAAAATCCAACATCCATTCATGTTTAAAGTATTGGAGAGATCAGGGATACAAGACACATATTTAAACACAATAAAAGCAATATACAGCAAGCCAACAGCCAACCTCAAAGTATATGGAGAGAAACTTAAAGCAGTTCCACTAAAATCAGGGACAAGACAAGGCTGACAGCTTTCTCCATATCTATTCAATATAATACTTGAAGATCTAGCGAGAGCAATAAGACAACTAAAGGATATCACAATATTGTTCTCTCTTCAGTGGCGGTCTGGATCTCGGCTGGGGTCTTGGAACTTAGCTTCCAGATGGAGAAGGGAGAAGAGGGAGTTCTGTTTCTCTCAGGGGCAGCTAGAGCGCCTTAGGGTGAGGTCCCAGTGTGCTAAGCTGGGGTGTGGAAAACATTTTCCACAGAGTGTTAGCATGAGGTCACCAGTGGCAATAGAAGCTCAGGTGTTCCAAAACCTATGGCAGCACCAAAATGTTACAGCTCTTGGTTAAGCTGCTGTGCTGAACACAGCAGAGGAGTGGGAGGAAGCCCATGCCTGGTCAGCTTGCAGCCAAGACACAAACCTTGTGAGGCCCAGGCCCAGCAGGCCAGAGGGCAGGCCCAATAGGGCGTGGCCTGGTAGAGGATAAATCTCAGATGGTCTTGAAGTGGGAAAGCACCAACCTTTATTCCTGTGAAATCAAGGGTAATATAACCCTGGGCAGAGGGAGGGATTTCAAGGGTGAATGTGTTTAATTCACTGGGGTCATGGATATTTAACGGTCCTTTCAGAGAAGGAAAATACAGTACCTAATTATCCTATGAGAGGGATCTCCAAGTACAATTGAAGGTCACTGCTGGACTAAGATCCTTAGCAGGGTGGGGCATTTTTTAGGAATTCCTAGATTCTTGCTGGAGCAGTTTCCTTATCAGGGAAGGGTCTAGCTTGTAATCTGCCCTGAGGGCTACGTAACCTCCTTAGGAGACCTGGAATCACACAGATCAGTGGAGATTGTGAGCTGAGAAAGGGGGCGCTAGATCATCATCCTAGAGCCAGTGCGAAGAAATGGCTATCCTGAGACTGACTGCAACCTTATCCAGCAGAGGCCCACATCCCAGGGATACAAACTGGAAAGGAAGAAGTTAAAGTATCACTGTTCATAGATGATTTGATAGCATACATAAGTAACCCCAAAAATTCTACCAGAGAACTCCTACAGATGATAAACACTTCAGCAAAGTAGCTAGATACAAAATTAACTCAAAAACATCAGTAGCCCTCCTGATAAAGGGGCTGAGAAAGAAATTAGGGAAACAACATCCTTCACAATAGCCACAAACAATATAAAATATCTTGGTGTAACTCTAACCAAGCAAGTGAAAGACCTGTATGACAAGAACTTCAAGTCTTTAAAAAAGAAATTGAAGATATAAGAAAATGGAAAGAGCTCCCATTCTCATGGATCAGTAAGATTAACATAATAAAAATGGCCAATTACCTAAAGCCATCTAAATATTCAATGCATTTCCCATCAAAATTCCAACATAATTCTTTACTTACCTTGAAAGAACAATTCTCAACTTCATATGGAAAAATAAGAAACCCAACAAATAACTAAAACAACCCTGTACAATAAAAGATCTTCAGGAGGTATCTCCATCCCTGATCTCAACCACCGCTACAGAACAATAGTAATAAAACCTGCATGGCATTGGCATGAAAATAGAAAGGTGGATCAATGGAATCAAATCAAAGAACGAGAAATAAACCCACACACCTACAGACACTTGATGTTTTGACAAAGAAGCCAAAACCATACACTGGAAAAAAAATAGACAGCATCTTCAACAAATAGTGCTGGTGTAACTGGATGTCCACATGTGGAAAAATGCAAATAGATATATTATCCTACACAAAACTCAAATTCAAGTGGATCAAAGACCTCAATATAAAAATGGACACACTAAACCCATTAAAAGAAAAAGTGGGGAAGAGCCTGGAACTCGTTGGCTCAGGAGACAACTTCCTGAACAGGACACCAACAACTCAGGCTCTAAAATCAAAAATTAATAAATGGGTCCTCATGAAACTGAAAAGCTTCTGCAAGGCGAAGAACGCAGTCAATAGAACAAAAAACAGCAGCCTATAGAGTAGGAAAAGATATTCACCAACCCTACATTTGACAAAGGGCTAATATCCAAACTGTATAAAGAACTCAAGAAATTAAACACCAACAAACCTGGAGAGATGGCAGTCAGAAGTTAAGAGCACTGGCTGCTCTTCCAGAGTCCTGAGTTCAATTCCCAGCAACAACACAGGTCATAACCATCTATAATGATGTACATGCAGACAGAACATTGTATACATAATAAATAAATAAATCTAAAACAAATAACCCAATTTTAAAATGGGGTACAGAGCTAAACAGAGAATTTTCAACAGAAGAATCTCAAATGGCCAAGAAGCACTTAAACAAATGTTCAGTGTCCTTAGTTGTCAGGGAAATGAAAATCAAACTGGCTTTGAGGTTCCACCTTACACCAGTCAGAATGACTAAGATCAAAAGGTCAAGTGACAGCACATGCTAATGAGGATGTGAAGAAATCTGCCTCCATTGCTGGTAAGAATGCAAACTTGTACAACTACTTTGGAAATCAATCTGGTGCTTTCTCAGAAAATTGGGAATAGTGCTATCTCAAGACCCAGCTATACCACTCCTGAGCATATACCCAAAAGATGCCCCACCATTCAACAAGGACATTTACTCAGTTATGTTTATAGCAGCTTTATTTGTAATAGCCAGAATCTGGAAACAACCTAGATGTCCCTCAGCTGAAGACTGGATAGAGAAATTGTGGTGCATTTACACAATGGAATACTACTCAGCCATTAAAAACAAGGAAATCATGAAATTTGCAGGCAAATGGATGGAACTAGAAAAGATCATCCTGAGTGAGGTAACTCAGACCAGGAAAACACACACATATACTCACTTATGAGTGGACATCAGCCATAAAGTATAGAACAACCATCCTACAGTCCACAGACCCAAAAAAGCTAAGTAACAAGGAGGGCCCGAGGGAAAATGCTTGAATCTCGTGCAGAAGGAAAATAAATAAAATAGCCATCTGAAGTAGATGGAGGGAGGAAGCTGGAAGGGAAGGGGTGGGGAGGGGAGCGGGAATGGAGATCAGGTGTGCGGAGAGGCTGGGGGAGAGAGGAGAGGCTGGGGGAGAGAGCAGAAATTGGTGGGAATGTTTCTGGACAGGAAAGGCTCCCAGGAGGCTATGGAGTAACCCTGGCTGAGACTTCTAACAGTGGAGAATGTGGAACCCAAAGTCGCCACCTCCTGTAGCCAGGTGGGACTTCCAGTGGCGGGAGGGGGACACCTACCCACCCATTAAACCTTCCACCCAAAATGTGTCCTGCCTACAAGAAGCATAGGGATAAAGATGGGCAGAGATTGAAGGAATGTCAAGCAATAACTGGCCCAACCTGAGACCCGCCCCGTGGGAGAGAGCCAACCTGTCACTATTAATGATCCTCTGCTCTGCTTGCAGACAGGAGCCTAGCAGAACTGTCCTCTGAGAGGCTCCACCCAGCAGCTGATGGAAACAGATGCAGAGACCCACAGCCAAACAACAGGCAGAGCTCTGGAGTCTTGTGGGAGAGTGGGAGGAAGGATTGAGGGAGTGGGGGGGGGGGAATCAAGGACACCACAAGAAGACCTACAGAGCAAACTAACCTGGGCCCGTGGGGTCTCACAGAGACTGAACCACCAACCAAAGAGCATGTACAGGGTGGACCTAGGCCCACTACACATGTGAAGCAGGTGTGCAGCTTGGTCTTCATGTGGGTCCCCTCACAGTGGCCTGGGGCATAGCTGTAACTCTGTGGCCTGCCTTTGGATCTCTTTCCCCTAGCTGGGCTGCCTTGTCAGGCCCCAGTGGGAGAGGATGTGCTTAGTCCTGCTGTGACTTGAGGTGTCAGGGTGGGTTGGTGCCCTTCTGTGAGGAGAAGTGGAAGGGGAGTCAGGGGAGGGGGTGTGAGGGTGGAACTGGGAGGAGAGAAGGGGGAAGATATGCAATCAGGCTGTAAAGTGATTAAACAAATAAAGAGATGAAGAAGAAAAATAAAGTGACCAAACAGGCTGACAGGACAGCTCAGCAGGTGAATTGCTTGCTACATGAACCTAGTGACCTCAGTTCAGTATCTGGAAAGCACATAAAGGTGAAAGGAGAAAACCAACACTTCAGAGTTGACCTCTGACCTCCATACACATGCCCGGTATGCCAACACACGAACAATTTTTAAAATAAAAAACTGGGCTGTGAGGTGCAGATTTAACAGTTTCTGAGTGACTGTGAAGGAACTGGCAAAGGTGGCATGGACCAGCCCCGCCCTTAACCGACGGTTTAGCCGGTGACTTGCTTTAGCCAAACAGGCGTGAGTGAGGACTTCACAGGGTTCATGCCTTAGTTTGTTCTCGGGCTCTGTTTGTTAAACCAAGACTTAAACTGGCCTTGATTGCCGCTGCCAGGAACAGAAGAGAACCAGGCAGAACCAGCCACTCAAGTGAACCTACAACATGAAACAAAGCTGTCCCAGTGGACTCATCAACTCCAGAAATCGGCCGTGACCAGCATCTCGTGCTGATTTTGAACTTGTTACACAGCTACAGCTGACCCATATGAGACCGAGCACCTTGACCTTGTCACATTGTCTGTCAAAAGGGAGTATAAACACAGTATACTTGGCCCTGAACTCCCTCCCATGAGGCATTGTTTCGGGGACGACCTCCTCAGGTCCCA
This sequence comes from Rhombomys opimus, assembly GCA_010120015.1. Lineage (NCBI taxonomy): Eukaryota > Metazoa > Chordata > Mammalia > Rodentia > Muridae > Rhombomys > Rhombomys opimus. The sequence goes on from REGO01000110.1 coordinate 1,666,614, forward strand.
GAATGCAAGGATGAATACTCAAGTCGCTCTACACCATGACCCAGTGTTTGCCGACAGCCCCAGGCACAGCCTCCTGTATCCAGTCATCTCTAGCTGGCTAACAGTGGGGTTGCGTGTACACTGCTGGGTGCTGTGTTAGGAGACAAGGACAAGAAGGAAGGTCTGCGCACGCTCAGCACAGGCTCTTCACAGCACACATCAGCAACAGGGGATTTTCTTCCAAATCCTTCCCACGCCTGGCTGGTCAAATATGCAGGCACACTGTCTGTGTTAGGAAGGCCAGCCGCATCGGCAATCAGAACGCGGGCCAGTATGTCTCTTTAGCACTTGAGGCGCTGTAACTATAGAGAAATGATAATTTAAATAATGAAAGCAGGGACAGAGAGAGGGCTCAGCGGCTGAGAGAGCTGGAGAGAGGACGGTGAGAGCACTTGCTGAGCTGGGTCCAGGCACACTTCTCAGCGCCCATACGGCGGCTCCCCGCCAGTCCAGGGGATCCGACACCCTCTTCTTGCTTCAGGGAGCACGGCGTAAGTGTGGCGTGTGCGTACGTATGTGCAGGCAGACGGCCATGCACATAATATAATGTCCTTTTTTAAATAATGAAAACAGAATAGAGATATAATGTATTTGCTTCGCCATCACCAATACTAAAATGAAGAGGAATGTTGAAGGGGGAGAGGTGGCTCAGTGGTTAGGAGCACTGGCTGCTTTTGAGGAGACCCAGACAGTTGCAGGTGCTCACGTCAGGGATCTGCTCTGGGGAATCTAACACCCTCTTCTGGGTGCAGAGGCACCTGTACTTGTGCACAAATGACAGACATACATGTACCCCTCGAAGTTAAAATAACAAGGCTGGAAGATGTCCCAGCAGTTAGGAGTGCTTGCTGCTCTCTCTCTCTCTCTCTCAGAGGACCGAAGTTCAGTTCCCACACCCAGCAGCTCACAGTTGCCTCCAGAAGACCTGACACAAACTCCTGGTGCATGCACACGCTTAAAACTAAAATCTCTCAGGAACAAATGGTTCCATCACCTGGCTTGGAATAGAATAACGCCTGCTTTTACACAGGAGTGACCTTCTCAGGAGAAAAGGTCCAGCTTACTCTTAAAAAAATTAAATTAAATTAAAATTTAAATCTGCCCATTTGCTATGAACAGAGGCTGGAGCTGCCTGGAACCAATTTACAGGGAGAAAGGGAAAGTCTTCGCCTGTAGGTTGGACAGATGTGATGCCAATTAGCTCTGAGGTAGGAAGCTGGAAAGTCACGTGACTGTGCTCCAAATGCCAGGCCTCTGTTCTCATGGCCTCCTCTTGCTTGGTGGACGTGTGACACTGAGCAGCCATGACCTTGTTGGAACACTCAAGCTGGGAGTGTGAAGCTGCCACTGTGTTCAGCTGCTTTATGGCTGGAACATCTTTCCCAGGACTCAGCCTCCTCACGGGTGAAATGGCTGAGTTTGAGCCTGGTCTACTTACATCACCAGCACCTGTTGAGCGAGAGCACATACTTTAGGAACCAGATAGTGCTGCCCCTGACGGCAGACACTGTGACTCCCATCCCAGGCCATTCCAGAGTGATACAGAAGAAGAGGCTTTAGGCCAGCACGAGGCTGGGTAAGGCTGGGTAAGCCCTGGGCATATGCCATCCAGCTAGCAGAGTGCCCTGGGGACCACAGCAGGGTGGAAAGATGGTGCCACGGGGCAAGTGCTTGCTGAGCTCTGGGCCTGAATTTGGACCTCTAGCACCACACAAAGCCAGAAGATGGCACGCTCCGGATCCACTGAGAGAGCAAGACACTGGACATTGACCCCAGTAGACAGACAGGATGGGGCGGGGGGGAGAAATAGGCATGCTTATCACTTGCTGAAAGAGGACTTCTAACTAAAAACCATCACTCTTAGAAAGGCATAAGCCATCATGGTCCATTTTCAGTACAAGGCACATTAGAGAGCTTAGAGCACGTCAAAGAATTGCAGACAGGTTGGAGACACTGCAGACACCTTCAAAGATGTGGCCTTTGGGCGTCCCTCTCAGCCAAGCCAGAGGTTCATCTCAGCACAGAAAGTGAGGTTGAGTGTCGGGGCGCGGTGGGGACAGCAAGGCTCCCAGGATGGAACTGGGGTCAGGGCTGTGCTACAGGGTCCGAAGGGCGGGAGCTCTGAAGAGCCCAGTCAGTGGTGAGAGGGGACAGATATTTATGAGCACAGCTAGAAGAGCCACTGTGTCTCCTGTCAGACGGTCACAGCAGCCAGCTGTTGCCTTTGTTTGGCCGACAGCTGGCTCCACAGAAGGAAAATTTTAAAAACGGCTTCACCTTGGCTACTTGAAGTCTCTTGAACCCAGTGTCATGCCGCAAGAGTCTCGTTTCTCATGTCGTAAGACTTGAACTTTTAGGGGGAATTAGGGACCAGGTTGCCACACGGGGATCTTGGACAGATGCGAACATTCAGGCCACATTCAGCATCTGTTTTACAGATTAAAGAATCCAGAATCTTCGGAATCAATCATCTACCCACGGAACTGCTCACAGAGTTACTGCTTCCGCAGGGAGCATGCCCACACGGTTTCCCAGGCTCCCTACAGTAGGTGGAGCGAGGCTCCCAGATCATCTCCAGTGCGTTCAGTACGTGAGTGTTCAGTGATGGTGTGAGGGCGGGGCTGAGTGACCCTCGGGGTCACACTGCTCTTGCAGAGAAGCAGAGCTCAGACCCAGTGCCCACACTCAGCAGCTCACAACTGCCCTTACCTCGGCTCTGGGATCCACACCCTCTCCTTGCCTACTCTAGCACTGCACTCATGTGGCACGTCACACAAACACACACACACACACACACACACACACACACTTTAAAATATGTGGGAGGGTGTGCATCAGATATAGAAGACCACGGCAGGTAGTGACCTGCTCAGAGCCACACAGCAGCCGTCAGTGGCACTGAGATGCCAACCCGGGCAGTTCTGTTGCCAGAGTTCCCGGTAAGGCAGCTCCTCCCCTCAGACGAGGAAAGAAAACATTACAGCGCACTAGGACTCCAGGGCCAGCCTTCCAAGGAAGCAGAATGTGACAGCAGATGGTGCGTGAGGCTCACTGTCACAATCACAACCCGGGCTTGCTTTACACTCTGCTCCCAAGTGTGCTCAAAGCCGCCTTATTGACTCTTCCTCACACGTGAGAACATCACAGCAGTTCCTGGCGAGGCCTGCACCCTGGCGAGGCCTGCACCCTCACTCCGCCCCACACAGGTAAAGCTGTGTAATCAACCCTTGCTGGGCCATCAAGTGTCTGAGGCACAGGGCTCTCTGCAAGTAGCAGAAAGCGATGTCCTGCCCAGCCTGCTCAAGGCAGCCTTTCTGGAGGTCCTCTCTGCTCGGCTTCCTCATGCTCAAATCTCCTATTCCAGGCACTGTGGGGCTCCAAAGCTTCCCCCAGAGCCAAAGCAAGGGAAATCAGTTGTTTGTCCTAAGTCTTCAACTCCCCTGAGGGCCTGAGGGCCTCTGGGCTCTTTCTGGTCAGTCCTGAACTTCCAAGGCCACCCCTGGCCTGCCCCACCCTGAGCTTTGCATTATTCTACAGATAAGCCAAGGATAGTCTGGAGACATCAGTCTGTCAGTCAGGAACATGGATCATAGGCAGAGGTCAGCAGAGGACGGAGAGCAAACAGAGCATAACGAGTGCTAGCTAGGCCAGGGCTGGAGAAACTGGAGTATTAACCTGGCTATCCTGCCCCATCACCTGTCAAGTATTTTGTGGCACAAAATCTAGGATCCAAGAGGTAACACTTCCAAGGCTTGAACCGGGAAGGGAATAAAAACCCCAAGGTGCCTCCCAGAGCTGCAGAGCGCAGCCAGAACACTGCACTCTGTAGGCGATCGATTCATGCATTAAAACACTTCCAGGGGCTGCCTGACACACCTGTGATCTCAGCACGTGGGAGGCGGAGGCAGGAATCGCCAAAAATCTAAAGCCAGCCTTGGCTACATAGTGAGACCCTGACTCAAAAGAGCAAAACAAACAGACAAACAGTGAAGAACACGTCGTGGGATGTCCAGGCCTCTCTCTGCGGACAGTGATCAGCCATGGGAAAATGTACTGATCAAATCAAGAGACACACTAATTAACACAGACAGAATCAATCGGTGGGCTACCATGAAACCATTTAATGATAAACAGTAAGGCCACAGAAGCCTTTTAACTGATTGTTTTGAAAAGACATGAAATTGTAGACACTCTGTACCCATCTCTTTTCTTGCACAGCAACAGAACATCCCTGGAAAACAAGTTGGGAATGGGTTCTTCTGTTTATCGATCCTGGGACCCACTTCACGGTGGTGGGAAGGGCACTGAGGACATCAGAGTGGGCGGTTCTGCACCGTGGGGGACCTGGAGACTGAGCTCAGCTCATCAGGCATGGCAGCAAATCTTTCCTGCTGACATGTCTCATTAAACCTTCGCACAGGGAGAGGATATATTTCTGAAATCACAGTAGCTGGTCATTTAAAAACTATCATGCAAGGCCTAGTGAAGAATTTTATGTGGCGTTCTCCTCTCACTCTGAGCTTGTCCATTTATGAAAACACAGAGAAATCGACAAGCCTTTCTAAGACCATAAGAACTCATCAGGAAAACCTGCCAGCAACTGCAAGCATCAGATGAGCTGAAAAATATTGAGAACGCTGTGTGATAGTCCACTAGCCAGCCCATGCTCCACGTGTGGCCGAGGTAATTTTATATTTAACCAGAACCTTTTCCTTGCACATATTTCCCTAGAAAAGAAGGAGAAGAAGAAGAAGAAGAGGAAAAAGAAGAAGAACAAGAAGGAGGAGGAGGAGGAGGAGAAGAAGAAGAAGAATGCTTTTGTGTGTGTTAGGATAGAACTCAATTCCTCTGAAATTTTCCAGGTGTTGCTGTGACACCATGAAATCTGTCTTTTGGGGAAAGATTATAAAAAAAATTTTTGCAAAATTATTTCCAGTATACATGTGACATGTAGATTTCCAGTATCCAATAACATGAAACAGAAACGTTATGTTTATAATCAGTTCCTACCTCCAAGCTCATTGCATATGCAAATATTCCCAAACCATGAGAAATCCCCAAATCTAAAACCTTCCAGTCTCAAGTATTTCACAATACAATCTGCACATTATTCTGTAGTGTAAACTAAAAGTTTCTGATGAGCAGGATTTGGTGGCACACGCCTTTGATCCCAGCACTGGGGGAGGCGGGTCTCCATGAGGCCAGACTGCTCTCCAAAGCCAGTTTCTGACAGCCAGAGCTACACAGAGAAATCCTGTCTTGGATAAAAAAAAAAATCTGATGATTGTCAATAAAGCATGTGCTTGGTATACCAGAGCCCCAGCACAAAGGGGAGCGAGGAACAAAAGAGGGAAAGCGGGAAGGGGGAGGGAGTTAACTTCCTGACAGCTTAAGTCACCAACCTGCAGCGGCTTCTGGAACTTCATTCTCGAAGTTCACGTTGAGTGACATCACTCTCGGGCTACCATAACCAAATGCCATAAGCCAGGTGTCTTCAAGCAACGGAAAGGCCTCCCTGGCACCCCTGGAGGGCGTGTAGTTTTGGGTCAGGGTCCTGACAGACTCTGTGGAGAGAGGGTCTTCCCTGGCTGCAGGTGGCACCTGCTTGCCATGTCCCCGTGGAAGAGCAGAGGCGACTCTCTGAGTCTGCTGTGTATGGGCACTATGCCCATTCTGAGGGTTCACCCATGACTGAAGGTCCCACCTCCTGACACCATCACATTGGGGAGGGAGTTAGCATTTCAAAATATAAATTTTGCACGAATACAAACATTCAAACTCAGCACATGGTGTTCCAAAGACACACATCAAACTCCAGTTTAGGAATCCAGTAAGGTGGGATGGCCCACAGCTATAACCCCAGGCTTCTGGATTCCAAGATAAGAGGACCCCATCTCAAAAATCAGAACACAGGGCTGGCAGGATGGCTCAGTGAGGAAACGTGTTCGCCACCATGCCTGATGACCGGAGTTGATTCCCCAGGACCCACATGGTTCAAGAGAGAACCGACCCCTACAAACTGTCCTGGATTTCCACACATGAGCTGTGGTATGGTCATGTACACACACACACGCACACACACACACACACACATCTGTGTAATTTTAGTTAATCTGTGCAGTTTAGGTAAGCTTGGCTGCAGGAACCCTGTGTAAAAACGAGGACATACCCCTTCAGGGTTGACAGTTCTAGGATCTCAGAGCCCTGTTTGGAATTCCCTCCAGCACCTCAGAAACAGAAAAAGAGTAAAGGGACTCTGCTTCGGAGCCTGGTCTTGGGAAACTTCAGGGGGAGGGAGGGGGCACGTTCTGGCCAGAGGCTCACTCTCACGGGCTGACCGTTTAGGAAATAAACTAGTTCACAGAGTATCCTCCTCATTTATCACTACCTATGAGGGAAACACTGCGTTTGGGAAAGGCAGGCTGAGGAGGCGTCTCCAGGCCTCAAGTCCTGGAAGCCCCGAAGCCCCTCACTCTAACAGCTGACACTTTGCTCAGTACGTGTGTTGCACCCGTTGCCAAAGAGGAAGAGAGCAGACCCCTGTAGTCCCCTGAGGCCAGGACCCCAGCGGCCTAAAACCTCCCTCCAGGCCCATGTCTCATAGGCTCTGCTACGTCCAAACAGCGCCGTGCTCTGCAGAGCACGCCTGTACCACACAGGTCTTTTGGGGCATCTGTGTGCAGGATTCTTTACCCCTCCTACTTTTCACTGCTCACGCTCACCCCAGCTCTCTTTACACACCAGGCCTTGGACTGCACTGACTGAGGGTTGAGATTACTATGTTGGTTCTGTCACCACAGCGCTTAGCATGGCCCTGCTCACACAGTAGCCTGTGGAGACAAATGAACAGTCCATCGGAGCCGCCCTGTACCCACATCTCAGTCCTTCTCTCCGTGTGAAAAGTAGTCAGTCAGTTGGCAGCTCCCGAGCCTGCCCTAGACAAATGAATGTTCTGTGCATCCCTCCTAAACTCAAGCACCAGTGCAATGTGGTTAAGGTGCAGGGAGGGCGTGGAGGCGGTGGGCTGATGAGGGCTCTCCAAGCTCCCTAAATAAGGCCTCTACAAGAGAAGCCTCCCGAGAGGTATGCTGGCCAGCGTTCTCTGGAGGAACGGAACTGGGAAAGTGAACAGCTAGCGACCACACAGGGCTGGCTCGGTTATTTACTTCGATTTGGTTTGGTTCTGAGACAGGGTAACACTGGCTGGCCAGGCAGAGCAGGCTGGCCTTGAACTTGTCTCATACACTGTCCTCAGTGCTGGGATCACTGGCATGCAGCACTACGCTTCATTTAGTTTGTGTGGCCACTTACAAGTGAGGCCACTTAGAAGGGTTGGAGGTGTGGCTTTGTTAGAGGTGTGGCCTTGTCTCTGGGGGTGTGGGCTTTGAGGTTTCAGAATCCCAAACCCAGCCCAGTGTCTGTCTGTCTGTCTGTCTGTCTGTTGTCTTGGTTATTCTGTTGATTCACAGCAACAGAATGCTAAGACAGTTTGGTTGCGGTTTTTTAAAGATGTATTTAACGAATGTATGTCTATGTATTGTGTGCACGTACTTCCTGAAGAGGTCAGAAGAGGGCATCAGGGTTTGTGAATACAGAAGCTGTGAACTGCCATGTGGGCACTGGGACCTGAACCCCAGTCCTCTGAGGGGCAGTCAGAGCTCTTAATCACTGAGCCATCTCTCCAGCTGCTGGTTTGCTTCCTTTTGTTCTTCTTTCCTCCATGTGAAGACAGTTTGTTTGTTTGTTTGCTTGCTTGCTTGCTTGTTTGTTTGTTTTAAATCATTCTGGCGACAAAGGGAGCAACCTTCAGCAGAGACTAAGGCTGCTGGCATCTTGGTCTAGGATTTCCCAGCCTCTATAACTTGAGAACAGAAGCTTCTGGTTTTTATAAATGATCCAGTCTCTAGTGTTTAGTAATAGTAGCACTAGCAGACTAAGGCAGGACTACTAGCGAGAGTCAGTATAACATTAGCTTTTGCTACAAATAAATACTCAAAGCCCAAAGGTGTAGCAGAAGGAAAGTCTCTTTCCTATTCACAGAATGTTTATTGCAAGCTAGAACTCTTCAGGGACATGCCCCTCAATGAGTCCACACAAAGACAGCAGCTGCTTTCATCTGTGTGCCCCACACGTCAGAGGGGACACCACCAAGAGGAAGTCAGCTAAGGACATCCTGCCTTACACCACAGAGGACAGGAGACTCCTGCTCGTGGCCCAGCAGCCTGGTCAAGATACCCGACCCCAGTTCAACTACAAGAAGTGCTGAGAACTGGGGGGGGAGGGGGGGGATAGTTGGTAAGCATTACCACAGCAAGAAAATCACATCGCAGATCTGCTGGCACCGGGGGCCCGTTATAGGAGGCCACCTGCATAGGAAGGCAGGTGCATCAGCAAAGTACAAGATGCAGAAGAAGCGTTTTACAGGGAAATTGCGTGAAAGCTCCTCCAGTTGAGATTAATAAGCTGTGTCAATGCAGCTGCTTCAAAGAAAGCGGGTCGCATAAATAAGATGCAGTTTACACCTCATTCAAAGCCAGGAGGCCTGGGACCTCATTCTTAAAACAATGTATTGGGCTCATTTGTCGAGGCCATCCCTTCTGCTACAGTTTGCCGTGCCCAATTTTCTGACTCTTAATATAGTAACAGCTTTGAAGCCAAAATAAACTCTAGTTCTCTCGAGCACCCATCTGCCTCATCCTTCAACACCAGGAGTCCTTCCAAGGCTCCTAACGTCTGAGGCAGTGCACATGATAAGCAGTTGTCACGTGGCTTCCTTCCGTCAAGGCTGAGAACATGCGTCCACGTCCGTGCTGTGGCAAGATTATCATTATTCATTCCATACAGCAATTACTCCCGGATTGCTAGCTCTTAGACTGTCTTTGGGACAATAAACGAAAATAGTTATTCCCCGTGTGAAATAATCTCTAAAAATGCTCCACTGGGATCCAAACAATATCCAAGAAGAAAAATCACAAAATAAGATCACAGCTATTAACAAATGTACCCTTCCTATTCATACATACGCACACAATAATCATCTCGTTATTTTACAAAAGTCCAATTTTGGTTTTGATTTTGTTTTTTTTGGGATTTTTTTTTTTAGAGACAAAGGTTCCCTGTGTAGACCAGGCTGGCCTCGAACTTGCAGAGATCCTCTATCTCCCCTAGTGCTGGGATTACAGGCATGTGCCATCGCACCTGGCCCAAACTCTACTTTTGTGGCCTTTCAGTAATGGGTGTCTAATTTTGATAATTTCTTAAATGCTGCAACCGGAAGTTACGAGCATCACACTTTCAATATCCCGGAACCAGAAAGCACTGAACTACAAATGAAAAGACAGAATAAAAAAGAATGTCCTTCTCATGAGCACTTCCTAGAGTTTTTCTAGAATTTTCTCTTGTGTTCATTGTGGTATCATATTCAAATCAAAGAACTAGAGCTGGCGCGTGCCAGCAGCCTCAAACGGCACCAATATGTCATCTGTTCTGCAAAGCGTCCCAGGCGCTGAAGCTGAGAATCGGGCTGGAGGCAGGGCTGGGTGGCAGGAGTGAGCACTGCTGTGCAGAGCACCCTCGTTCAGTTCCCAGCACCCACAGCGGGTCACAGTCATCACCTTGACTCCCAGCACCCACAGTGGGTCACAGTCGCCTTGACTCCAGCTCCCGGGAGAGTGAAGCCTCTCTCGGCCCCTGCTGGCACCTGCATGCATTTGCATACTACACACACACATACACACAGCATGCACACAGTATGTCTGCACAGACACTCAATGACACGTATATCTTGTAAAAGGCATCTATGAAATCTCTTGTCTAAGGGATCCACTCAGTGTCCGTTACAATGCTTTCAAGCCTTCAACTGTTGAAAATTTCCTTTTTTTATTTTGATATTTTATATCATTCTGCCCTGTAAAAACAGCCCAGATTGTCTTAAGTGGGGGATAAATTAATTTTCTCATGTAATTCAATATCGACAGAACAGTTGCCTGGTGCTTGTTTCCCCGTTGTCTTCAGCCCTTGTATGGTCTGCATGGCCTGAAGCTCCCCCTGCTTCCTGGAAAACACCCAAACTGGACCACGGTATATTTGGCCGGACAAGTCCATTGGTCATGCTCTTAGCTGTGCCAGTGATGTCCAGGTATTTACTCTCAGTTTCTGTGCTTTTGTCCCTGCAGGATGGCATGCAGCTCCCACCGGCCCCAGCCCACATTCAGAGCAGCCTTGGCTCCCTGACGAGGTGGGCTTTATCATGACTCTTGCCCCTTGCCTGGGCCTTCTCCATTCTTTGAGGAGCTGACTTTTGCAGTGTTTTGGTCATTAGCCAAAAACCTTTCAAAACCTTCAAAGAGGTTTTGGGAAAAGCATTAGCTAAAACTTACTCCCAAACCACCCCTGGCAATCCGAATGAAGTCATCACTTAAATGAACTGTGGCTTTTACCCCCATGAGACTACAATAAGTTCAGGGTTGTTCTGGTCAGAGTGAGCTGGGGCAGAGTGATCTCTGGCCATAAGGGGCACCGTGTCATTCTCATTCAAAGGGGCTTCCTGAGGCTTCTGTCTCCTCCTCCCATAGGGTACGGATACCCAGAGGCAGCTGTTGAGGTCTGAGTGTGCAATGGCCTCTAGAGGTTCAAGTGCTGGAACCCGTGGCCCCATCTGCTGCAGGGAGGCAGTGCATCGCAGGGACAGGCCTTGGTCAGATGACAAAGTGACTAGATGCCTCCGTCACTAGCAGTGTGCCAAAAATAAACCCTTTCTCCCTACCACAAATACCCACAATAAGCTGCTTCTGTGGACAGAAGCCTGGAAATCACTCTTCTTTCCCACCGTTAACTTTAAGGAAGGGTATCAGGCTTTTGACTCCATTTTCTCCTATCACTTACTCATTCAACCAATATCTGCTGACAACTTAACTATCAGTCAAATATCAAAATAAAGCTCCCATGAGGCCAATCCCTGAATCCTGGACACTCACAGTGACGTCAAGAGCAATGCTGGGTCTGGAAAGGGGACAGCTGATGGCAGCCACACACACCTGGAGAACTGGCGAGTGTGGAGGAGAAAGGGAGTCTAGATGATGGATGCAGGCGCCTTAGGTCAGACACCAGCTACAGGTGGAAGAAAGAGGTGGTCACTGGGTAGGCGGCAGCAAGTTTCTTTAGGCAAAGATCGGCGCTTGGCAGACTCAGGGTCCTTGGGGTGATGTACAAGGTCAGCCCTCTGAGCACGGATGTGGGGGCAGGGAGCGCCCCAGCCAGGACAGTCCAGTCCAGAGATCCCAAACGCACGAGATGGGGAGATGGCAAGGCCCCAGTGCTCGCGTGGGAGGTTGTTACAACCTCCTCGACAGCACCATCCCTACTTCCCAAAGGAGCAGTCTAGTGAGGAGGAGGACGGGATGACGCCGCCCTCGCTGACCGCTGACCGCTGTGGGCTCCACTCTAGTCAGCTGGGAGGGGTGGCTCTCCCCTGGGGCTCTCTCTCGGAACCACCCACAGGTAAACAGGAAAGGCGTGGCCCTTCTCCTGTCAGTTTAACACGTTGAGAGCGAGAGGCTGTTAAGTATTCACTTCAGGATGCGCATCAACTGAGATGAGCTCCAGTTCTCTGCTTGAAGTGTCCTCGCTAAGAAGGCTGCACCACCCCACAGGCCAATCAGATTCTCCACAGTTTCCTCCAGTTCCTGCAATTACTGGTCTGGCTTTCCATTATTTTAGGGTAGTGTCAGCAGCTAATTGTGGTAGAGTCTGAATGCCTTGAAACGAGCTCAGCTGGGTGTGAGGACAGCCCAGCAAATGTGGGGCTGTGAGAGCATGGGTCCTAAAGCCTGTTGTTCTGCAGGACACTGAACGTGGCAGAGTGATGGTGGAGTCCAACGCACAGGGAGGGCAGCTGGCCTTGAACTTCACTCTGAGCTTCCGAAGCTGTACCTTGCTCAGCATCCACTTGCCATGCTTAGCTCCCACTGGAGCCTGAGCAAATGAGGGACTCTCCGGCCCTGGCATACACCAAAGCCCCCAGCACAGCTACTTAAAAAAAAAAAAAAAGGACCCTATAGGAGGAAGGATGAAAACTGCTGCTCCCTTAGATTTGCTTTCAGGAGAGCAAATTTCCTTTCCATTTCCCAGTGGGACACAAGGAGAAACATAGAAAGTGTGGCCCAGGTACACCACGGAGTTTTAGTCAGCCACGCAGAAGGATGAGCTATGTCCTTTTCCAGAGAATGGATGGAACTGGCGATTAGCACGTTAAGCGAAATAAACCAGACAAGACAAGAATGTCTTTTCTCAAATGTAGAAGTTAGGGGTGTGTGTGTGTGTGTGTGTGTGTGTGTGTGTGCACATGCAAATGCCTTGAGGATAGAAATCTGTGAGAACTGTGTGGGAGGAAGTTTCGTAAAGTGGGGAAATCAGAGAAAGCTGAAGCCTCCGGTGTTTCCTCTGATTTTCAGAGTATTAGTTTTGGAGGAGGACCACTGGGCAAAGAGGGAACTCAGTGGGTGGAGAGATGCTGGAGGGGAGCGGCCACGTGAACACACGAGCCGAAGCACGTGTGTAGGCAAACACCACGTGAAACTCGCGGTGTCGGATCTGTGCTGGTTGCTGTTGGCTGCGGTGGTAAAGGGCTGCCAGCAGACTTTCGTTTTGTCCTGAGGTTCCCGAGAGAGAGTCCATTACGGCAGGGGAGGCATGGTGGCAAGATCCTGGAGGCCGGGGCTGGGGCAGAGGCCACCGAGGAGCGCTGCTTACTGGCTTGCTCTTTCTTTCTTTTTTAATCTCAGCTGATTTACTTTATATCCAAGAGTGCCCCCTCCCTCCTGTGCTCCCAGTTCCCCTCTTCCCTCCTCTCCCTCTACCCTTCCCCTAGAAAAGGGGTGCCCCCTCCCCTGCATCAACCCTTCCCAGCACATCAGTTCACATCAGGCCTGAGCATATCTTCATCCGCTGAAACCAGGCAAGGCAGCCCTGCCAGGGGGAAGTGATCCAAAAGCAGGCAATGGAGTCATGTTAGAAACAGCCCCCTCACCAGGCACCCTATATGAAGACCAAGCCGCCCATCGGCCACATATGTGCAGGGGCCTAGGTCCAGGTCATGCATGTTCCCTACTTGATGTCTCAGTCTCTGAAAGCCCCCATGGGACTGGGTTAGTTGCCTCTCTTGGTCTTCTTGTGAGGTTCCTGTCCTCTCCAGGTCCTTCCATCTTTCCCCCAACACTTCCACAGGAGCCCCTGAGCTCTACCCCATGCTTGACTGTAAGTCTGAGGATCTGTTTCAATCAGCTGCTGGCTGGAGCCTCCCAGAGGACAGTCAGGTTAGGCTCCTGCCTGCAAGCATCGCAGAGCATCATTATTAGTGTCAGCGTCAGGGGCTGGCTCTCCACCCTGGGGTGGGTCTCAGGTTGGGCCAATCACTGGTTGGACTTTCCCTCAATCTCTGTTCCCCTTCATCCCTGCACTTCTTGTAGGCGGGGTCATTTTTGGATCACAGGTTTTGTCAGTGGGTGGTTATTCTCCTCCTTCCACTAGTACTGCCTGGCTACGTAAGTTGGGGGCGGACATGAATCCTGGCTCTCTCTTCTTGCTTGCTCAGCCTTGTTTCTTGTAGAACCCAGAACCACCAGCTCAGGTGTGGCAACACCGCAAAGAACTGAGTCTTCATATCAACCCCTAAGAAAATACCCTCCAGCTTGCCCACAGCCCAGTCTTACAGAAGCGTTTTCTCAGTTTAGTTCTCTCCTCTCCGATGACTCTAGCTTGCATCAAGTTGACACAAAACTATCCAGGATAATCCTAACTTTAAAAAAAGTAACAAAGTTAAAAACAGAGGGAGTCTCCTTCCGCTTTCTTCTGCAATTCCATCGGGGGTAGAGCTGATGGGTGGGCCTGAAAAAGAGAACAGAACATTGCTGATTCGGCCCTTTCACTCACTCTACCCACGTTCCTCTGCAGGGTGTCAGAGCGCTCCTGTTCCCCTGAGCAAACACCTCCGCCTAGAGCCAGGCGAGTCGGCTCAGGCCCAGGATCCGATCCCCACGTTCTCCCGATAACTCAGAAGACTCTCTGCCTCTCACATCCTGGCTCCTGGAGGTGTGAAGAGGAATGGCCCCCATAGACTTGTGTGTCTGAATGGTTGGCTGTTAGGGGCGTGACCTTACTGAAGTAGGTGTGGCCTTGTTGGAGGCAGTGTCCGTCAAGCTATGCTCAGTGCCACACACAGTCCCTTCTGCTAACTCTCGGCCATGGTCACGGTGTCTCTGCACAGCAGTGGGCCCTAAGACGCGTCTCAATATCAAGCACAACTCCAGTGGGAAGGTGGGAGAGGAAGGGGTCACAACATCTAAATACCAGCCTGCTGGAGCAGGGCGTGACCAGTGGTGTCTAAGGTGAGTGCGTCCCAAGACCCCACTACGTGTTATTTATCGATGTGGAACACGGGCTGAGGGGGCAGCTCTGCTGCTGGAGAGCTTTACACGCCAGGCCTGGGGCCCTGAGGTTAACCCACAGCGGCACAGACCTAACACGTGTGACCACAAGCCTCACTCACTCAAGCGTCCTCAGCCACAGACCCCGCTCAATACCAAGCTGGCTACGGGAGGCTCAGTCTAAAAGGCAAAGAACACAGGTGTGGTGACACATACCTGTGACCCAGCACTGGGGAGACCGAGGCGGCAGCTGTGCGTTCACGGCAGCCTAGGCTACTGCCTGGTGACTTTGGGCCCGCCTGAGCAGAATAAGTGTTGCCAGCGAGGAGGGACGCACAGAGCCAGAAAGATGTCTGTAAGGGTTGCCGTGATGAGGATCACACCAGAGTCCCTAGTAAACAGGGGCTGTGTGTGTGTGTGTGTGTGTGTGTGTGTGTCTCTTTCCGAGTCTGTGTCTACGTGTGCCTGTGTGTCTGAGCGTATATGTGTGTATCTGTCTGAGTGTCTGTGTGTGTGTGTGTGTGTGTGTGTGTCTTTCCGAGTCTGTGTCTACGTGTGCCTGTGTGTCTGAGTGTATATGTGTGTATCTGTCTGAGTGTCTGTGTGTCTGAGCATGAATGTGTGTGCACGTTTGAGTGTGTGTATCTGTGTGTGTGTTTGTGTACTCATGCACATGTGTGCACTGAGGCTGGGTCTCATGCGGTAGTTCTGACTGACCTAGAACTCAAAACATAGCCCAGGCTGACCTCAGACTCACAGGGACACCCTGCCTGTGCCTCCTGAGTGCTGGGATTGGTGGCCGAGTGCTGGGATTCATGCTGTGTGCTGGGATGAACCGGCAGTTATGTCTCTAGTTCTGGAGGCTGAAAGTCCCAGGTGGAGTGCTGGTGACGAGGCTTCGGGAGTTTCTCCTCCTGGTTGTAGACAGCGAGCTCCTCACTGTGCACATGAGCCTTTCTTTCCCACGTGCAGGACATCTTCCTCCCCTGTGGGTGGAGTATACTAGTGCTGGTGACTCGTGTGTGAGTGTCGACACACGAGTGCTGGTCAGCAAGTCAGAGAAGCTCCAGAACCACAGATGCCAGCAAGGCCTCTGCTCACCCTAACTGCGGCCAGGCTCTGCCCATCCCTGTCCCGACTACGCCCTGATTGTGAGTGCAGAGCCTGGTTCAGTGGAACCTTACTGGGCCTCCCCGACACAGCCTGACATCCAACAGAGTTCCTCTTCCTCCACCCCAGCGCCTGGTCTGTCCTTTGGCTGTTACACCCCCTCTCCTCACTGTCTGTAAGTCCCATCTTGACCTGTTTCAAATTGGGTTCATTCTCCTCCCTAGTTGTACTAGTCTTTAACCAAACCTTTCTTGCTGCTTTTTTGTTTACTTATTTATCTATTTAATCGCTTATTTACTTATTTATGTGGTCTGTGTGTGTTCATGTAGATGTGGTTTATGCAGAGATCCAGAGGTTGACCTAAGATGTCTTCTCATCTTAGGTTTTTCTTCTGTTTTGAGACAGGGTTCCTCTGTGCACTCTGTAGACCAGGTTGGCCTTGAACTCAGAGATCTGCCTGCCTCTGCCTCCTGAGGGCTGGGGTTAAAGGTGTGCACCACCATACCTAGCTCCATCTTAGTTTGCAAGCCACGATGAACACAGAATTCACCAGTAAGGCTAGGCCGCCTGGCCGGTGGACTGCACAGACCCTCCCTCTGCCACGGCACCGGGATGGCAGATGTGGCCACAGCACTTAGATTTTTACATAGGTGTGCAGGACCTGAACTCACAGCCTCTCTACCCACTGAGCCATCTCCAGCCCCTTCTAACAAGTATCAAAATTCCTGAGTAACACACAAGACAGTGTGCTTTTTAAGGACCCGGAGGGTTCATCCAAATGGTCAGGACACATTTCAAGCCCATGAACTAAATTAAAGAAGAATCTTCAGTCCCTCCCCAGCCCCTCTACTGACCCTTGCTGGCTTCCTTCTGTAGCAAGCAGCTTCCCCCCAAAATGGTGCCCAATGAATCCAGCCCTGGTAGCTGCTGTTGGGCCCCATTTGAGCTGCAACGGGTGAGGGGGCTGGTGAAATGACCAGGAAAAAGCCACGGCAGGGCACTTACCGTCTCTGTGTGCTCCCGGGCTTCCTCTCTGCCTTGTTAGGTTGGTTTTGTTGTTGTTGTTGTTTCGTTGTCCTGGGAATCCAAACCCAGGACCTTGTGCATGCTAGGCAAGAACTCTACCACTGAGCTACACCCCGGGCTGATTTTGTTAAAGTCACTTGCTGTGTTGAAGGGCCCCGTCTATTAAAACAGGAGAGGCAGCCAGCTTCTGGACAGCAGCCAGAATGAACCAATGCTTTGAGCCAGTGGTGCACAAGGAACTGAATCCAGCAGCAACTGCGGGAGTGATCTTGGAAGCAGACCCTTCCGCGGGCAAGCCTAGAGCAGGCCGCGTGCCTGAGTAAAACCTCCTCATGCACTGCCCGTGAGAACCGTCCAGCAGACGGCCTGGCGGGGCCTCCCCAGATTCCAACTACACTGTGAGGTAGTTTGCTACAAAAAGATAACATATTTCCTTTGGCATGCTTATCACTAAAAGAAGTCCTTGTGGATAACACAGACCATCGTGAGACACAGGTTTCAGATAAGTTAGGGACACACAGAACCCACTTAATCATGCCAGGCCGCAAGTGTCCTGGTTTGAATCTAACTCCTGAAGACATAGTGTTCATGAGATTTGGGAATCCAATACCCCAGTCCTTTCTGAATGGTGTCCCTCCTGTCGTGTGAAACGAAGGTTCATCGGGCAGTAGCTTGGGAGAGCACTTGCCTGGCAAGACCAGTGGTTCACAAGTACCAAGCTTCAATGCCCAGTATTACTAAACACCCCTAGCTGACAGTTAATCTTGATTGTCTCACATTTCCTTGAGTGGAAATGTGCCTCTTTCCTTGTGAGGGCATTTCCAGAGAACCTTAAGTGAAGAGGGAAGACCAGCCTGAATCTGCCGGACCAGTCCCTGGGGTGGGCTGCAAAGCTGAGTAGAAGAGGAAGCGGGCTGAGCACCAGCATCCATCTCTGCCCGATTCCCAACTTGCAATGGGCCAAGACCAGCCATGATCCTGCTTCTGTCTCCCATGACTACCAGTGACCCACAAGTCCACATACAGCCAAGGATAGCTACAGCTGCAGCCTAGCACAAAACTGTAAACTTCACCACATTATTACAAGATTTTTGTGTGAGTATTTTGGCAACGGAATGGTTCTGGAGTGTGAACTTTGTAGATGAAACAATCATCAAATCTTCAAACCAGGAGCCAAAGCAACCCTTTCCCTCCTGAGACTTTTTGGTCAGGTATTTCGCCACAACAAGAAGGGGCTGGGGGAAGAAGCTAATAAAATATACCTCCTGGCACCCACAAATTACTCCTCTATCCCTCGTTTTTCAAGCATTGCTCGCCTGGAGCCATCCTGATCACAGTGATAATCATAATCCTAATTAGACAAGGTCCTGCCCTCCAGAAGCTCAGCGTTTAATGAAGGGAGGAGCCAGCAGACACAAACACAAAACGTCTGTCAGACAGTGAATCCTGCTACAATACAAAACCAAACATGTGAAGAGACGAGCGGCTGGATAGCCCTGGCAGAAGGAAGGCATGTTTGAGAAGGTGGCCGAGAATGCAGCTGGAGCAGCTGGGGCTCCAGCTCAGGGTGAGGCTCTTGTGCAAGGCCCTGGGTTCTGACCCAGCACTAAGAGGGAGCAAAGGAACAAGAAGACAGTTAAGCACACCTGTGATCCCAGCACTCAGGGAGACAGAGGCAGGTG
Organism: Rhombomys opimus; assembly: GCA_010120015.1. NCBI lineage: Eukaryota > Metazoa > Chordata > Mammalia > Rodentia > Muridae > Rhombomys > Rhombomys opimus. Next base: position 1,684,894 of record REGO01000110.1, read on the forward strand.
GACCTCTGTGAGTTCGAGGCCAGCCTGGTATACAAAGAGAGTCCAGGACTCCCAAGGCTACACAGAGAAACCCTGTCTTGAAAAACCAAAACAACAACAACAACAAAAAACAGTTAAAACATTGAGAGAACATTTTATCTGATACTTGAAGAAGCCATGAAAAATATGAGGCAGCTCCATATTTCACACCTGGGATTAAAACAAAAACATATTCATATAACAAAACTGGGTTTTTAAAGAAAACAAAATTCTCACCACAGATTAGTCTAGCCTGCTGAGAAGCACCAGGGGCTGGATAAAGGGCCAGGTGTGCACATGTGGGACCCCGGAGGCAGCCTCAGACATGTGGAATGCCAGCATCCCTGTCCCAACACGGGGGTGAGGCAGAATTTTCAGAAGCCCATGGGCCATCAGTGAACAGACCCTAGATCAGACAAGACTCAAGGCTGTGCCAGGAGCGGTGGCAAGGGCTTTTAATGCTCAGGAGGATCTCTGAGTTCAAGGTCAGCTTGGTCTACAGAGTAAGTTCCAGGACAACCTGAGCTACTCAGAAAAACCTTGTCTCCAGCAAAACAAAACAAAAACAAAAACACACAAACAAAAGGCCTGAGGTGTACATACCACACACAAGTTAGTCCTCAATTGTTTTTTTGCTGGTTTGTTTGTTTTGTTTGAGACAGGGTCTCTCTGTGTAGCCTTGGCTGTGCTGGATTCACTTTGTAGACCAGGCTGGCCTTGAACTCACAGAGATCAACCTGCCTCTGCCTCCCTGAGTGCTGGGATCACTGGCTTGCGCCACCACACCTGGCTAATTTAAATTTTTTAAGCAATCAAAAGGCTATCTACAAAACTCAGAACACTGGCTAGCATAAAGGGGAATGAATGTAGGCTAAGTATCATGAGACTTATTAATCTCACTTTGTTACAAAGCAGCAAAAATGAGGAAAACGTTCTATATTGTTTATTAGTTTAATTTTAAAAATTGTCCTGGAGCTGAAGAGGCGGCTCAGCAGCAAAGAGCAGCAGCTGCTCTTCCAGGACACTGGGGCTCAGTTCCCACACCCGCTCCAGTAACTCCAGTTCCGGGGGATCAACATCCTCTTCTGGCCTCTGCTGGCACCGAGCACACACACAGTTCACACAGACACACAGGCAAAACACTCATGCACACAAAATGAAAGGCAAATATTTAAGTGATGCTTTTTTATTTTTCTACTGTTCTATCCATGTTTAGCTCTCCTGCAGCAGTTAAATGGAACTAGAAAAAAGTTCTCCTGCAGTTTTAGAACCATGTGAGGCAATGTAGCTTTGAAGAGAGAAAATCCCAACTCTGTTTTGGGCCTGAGGGGAAAATTGAAATGTTTACTCCTTGGTGAGGCCAAATGCCTCTCCTGATTCAGAAGGCCTCTGCTGTTTCACTCCGCTTCCGCAAAGCAACAGGACTCCGGCCCAGAGCTGTGATCAATAGTGCTTTCATCATTTCCTGTGAGGAAACCTATTCACACAGCCAGTCAAACTCATCCCATCGATTCATTTTAAAGAAAAGAAAAAGCGAGAAAGGAAAAGTTTGAGCCCAGATATAGATGTCAGCTCCTCAGTCATTGATTTCAGCCTGCTTGGAGGCCCAGACTGAATGATTCTCCTTGGCGGACCTGAGCGAAGAAATAAACAAAGTGAACACTGTCACACAGAGCGGTCCTGAGCACCCAGGGCTGGGGGAGGACAAGGAGATGAGGGGTCACCAATTGCTTCTGTTTCTTCCTCCTTGGGAGGTTTGGGGTTTTGTTTTGTTTTGTTTTGTTTTGTTCCCAAGATTCACAATTCACGCAGCCTCTGAATGTACAATTACGCACAGATCTGAGCTCATCTCCTTTGTGCCCTCAGCCACACTCTACCCGCTCCCAGATGCCATTGTGCTGATTTCAACCATCAGTGGCAAACTGGTCCACATCAGTCCCGTTAGGAGGCTCCAGCCTCAGGCAAAGTCAGTTTTAAAATTCAGGGAAGAAGAGAAGCTTTCCTGATCTTCTCTGTGGCCAAGGAGACTTTTAAAACTCAATAGTCACCTATGAGATGGTTCTCAATCCTTCCCTCCTCTGTCAGGGAAATTGACTTTTTCTAAGTCCTGCCCACTCCTCAGTGTGGGAAAAGATGTCTTCCACTTTTTGCAGCATTTGGTAAGAATTCTGGTACCGGAAAACCAAGGGAGACACCAGGTGTGTTGGTGGAGCCTGTAATCCAAGCACCGAGAGGGAAGAGGCAGGAGAACAGGGTGCTGAAGGGTGCGAGAAGGGCGCGTGGAGACGGAGGACGGCGAAGGGGAGCCAGCTGGTCCCGAGACCCTTTGCTGCCGGGGAGCTCTTCCGGGGACCACCTTACCCTCTGGCATTGGGCGAGTCTGATCTAAATGGCAGACGAATGCCAGGTCACTGAACAGCCACGCTTAGCGCTGACTTCCCCTAGCCCCTGCAAAAGTCTGTAAGGAGAAAGGTGGTTCTCAGGGTAGACACAGGGTCCGGAATGGCTTTCTGCAGTGATTAGAATGGGCCATCGCTGCCTTCTTCCAGGAAAAACCCTGTATTGCCACCTCTTAGCTCCCTCATCATACTATAGCAAATGCCTTAGACTGAGCAACTTGTAAATGACAGAAATGCGCTGGACGGTTCCAGAAGCTGCGCAGTCCAAGGCTAAAGTGCTAAGGGATTCGGCGCCTGCAGAAGCTGTTAGCAGACGCTCTCCCCATAGGAAAGCCAGTGTCTAGAGGTTAGTGTTGTAGAAGGAGGCTGAACTCAGTGGCCAAAGACTGGAGAAGAGGGGCAGGGCTCACAACCTTTCCCCAGGGGCTGGAGGATCCGGGAGTCATGAGGAAGAGAGATGAGCTCACAGACAGGAATGCTTGTGAGGCCGTCCAGAACTTCAGTGTCCCTCCCCTCATGGCCTGCTGTGATGACAGTGGCTGCTGAGTGTATTTGACCTTGAACTAGGAAAAGACTAGGCCACTACAGGCCGAGATGGCCCCAGAGCATAGCTTCCCACAAGGCGTTTCTCAAGCGGTTAGTGTGTCTACCTGCAGAGCTGAGTTGAGTTTCACCCAAAGCAGCAGAGGGGACAGCCACAATAGGAATACAGAGGAAGCAAACCTTCTCAATCTACAACAGCCACCCATTGGCCACCTGGGGGCCAAAGTGAAGGCTTAGCAGCCATCAAGTATAGCACACAGAAGTGCTGGCTTCTCCAACACACCCACATCTGGGTGGATGCTGGTCCCTTAGCTGGGGAGGGAGCTCCATGGACAAGGTCTTCCGCCCTCAGAGGGGCTCTGTCTGCTTCCCAGACGGTGCTCCCTGTCTGTTCTGTGTGCTAGCCAGAGCCCACGAACATGCTCCCTGGCACGCCAGCTTTCTTACTTTTCTTTGAGGCCACCCTGCCTTTCACTGTGTGGTAGGATAGGTGTCCCGCATGCAATGGGCCCTGGGTCCTACCCCATCACCACCAAACCCAGACCTGAGCCTGGCTCCAGATCTCAGGCAGATCTATGGGAAGTAGCTGCACCTGAGTCTGTCTCCACACCCACCGGATATAGGCCTGAAGGCTCCCACAGCCAGCCACTGTGTCACACTGCCCCACCCCACCACCAAGCACGCAGAGAGGCATGGTGGTCCATGTTCCTTCCCCTACACCCAGCTCCTTCACAGCCCAGAGAGGGAGAGCGAGAGAGAGGCAAGCAGGGAAATGTGTTTCCTGTCTCTTTCCTGCCAGGTCATCAGAAAGGACTCAAGTCCCTCCATCAAAAGGCGGGACTCACTCTCAAAGGGCAACCCTCCCCTACAGGTTCTCTCTGCAATGTACAGAACACACACACACACACACACACACACACACACACACACACGGCTGCTCCTTATGGAGGATTGCTCCTGTTGTTTCCAGTTCCCACAATGCTTCGCAGCAGCTTCTGCATATGCCTTCTCTGCACCTGCCCTTCTATAAACACGCCTGTCGTTGCTAGGGTGGTGGGCTCGCCGGTTTTCCCAGCATCTCAGTGCGGGCAGAAAGATCTGTGCCCAAGGGCAGTGTGGGCTACTTACACAAGAGACTCTGTCACAAACATGGGAGGCTGGGGATGTTGCTCAATGATAGAATTGTCTCTATTATGTCTAACTTTTCTCCACTAACATCCCTGAGAAAGGAAAAGGGGGGAAGGGCAGCAGGAGATGGTGGCCCTCACCTTTAATCCCAGCACTCAGGAGGCAGAGGCAGATGGGTTTCTGTGAGTTGGAGACCAGCCTGATCTACAAAATGAGTTCTAGAACAGCCAGGGTTACACAGAGAAACCTTGTCTCAAAATAAAACAAAAAGAAAGAAAGGAAGGAAGGAAGAAAGAAAGAAAGAAAGAAAGAAGGAAGGAAGGAAGGAAGGAAGGAAGGAAGGAAGGAA
>REGO01000110.1:1693079-1768098 GCA_010120015.1 Rhombomys opimus
GCCCCAGCCCAGGGGCAGACGAGGCGTACGAGCCTTGCCGCACAGACACCAGCTCCTGCGGGAGTTAGCCCCAGCCCAGGGGCAGACGAGGCGTAGGAGCCTTGCCGGTGACGGTGAGCAGGGGGCTGGGCGGTGGAGGAAGCCACGTGTGCAAGGAAAACTCCTGCCTGTGGCGTCTGACAGTATACACGCTTCCTTGTGTACTGTCAAAGTCTTATCCTTCTTGAGATGAATTCCAAGTCAGTTCTAAAAGGACAGTCCTGATTCTGAATTGAAGCCATTCGTTTACCTTGAAATTTTTGCAACGTGCAAAGGAGAAAGCTGTCAAATATAGGTAGCTGTTTTTAAGGAGGGCTTGGCTGAGCATGGCAGTGCATGCCTTTGATCCCAGCACTCAGGAGGCAGAGCAGGCAGGTCTTCATGAATTAGAGGCCAGCCTGCTGTGCAGAGCGAGGTCCAGGACAGCCTGGACTGCACAGAGAATCCTTGGAAACTCAAATTCAGAGACAAAAGGTAGATTGCCGGTGGGTAGGGGAGATGGTTCATTGAGAAGAATGCTGTGTATGGCTGAGAGTCTGCGATCAGCCTGCCTGTGCCCACATGACGAGCTGGGCATGCCTGAGTGCCTGTGTCCCAGCACTGGGCAGGTACGCACGGGCACAGCTTCAGACCTGCCCTCCAGCCTCACCCAAACAGTCAGCTTCCGGTTCCTCAGGAAAGCCCATCTCAAGGCAACCACACTCACACTTAATGGCACTCAGTTGTACCCCTACCACAGTTAAGATGGTAAGTTCTGCCAGGCTGGCGGTGCAGGCCTGTGACCTCAGCACTCAGGCAGGCAGAAGCAGGTGGATCTCTGAGTTTGAGGCCAGCCTAGTCTACAGGCCAACAGGCAATCATGAGACCATCTCTCAAAAGAAAAGGTGAAAGCAGGAGGGTATAGGTCAATGATCGAGTGCCTGTCATGGACAAGGCCCTGGGTTCCACAACTCACAACCAGACAAAAAAGAAAAAAAAAAAAAAAGAGGAAGGAGGGATGCATATGATGAAAATACACTGTGCAAACGCAATGAAGGTCTCAAGGAATAAAATAAAACATTTTAAAAGAATCAACAACAAAAAAGAAAGGTGGTAAATTTATTTTGCCTGTGTATTACAAAGAAAAAAAATACCATTTTCTAGAAAAACTTTCAGCAATATAGAAATACTTGTCCATTGAAGCAATTAACAACATAAAACAAGTAAAAATATTTCTTCTTCAGCCAGGTGTGGTGGCACACGCCTTTAGTCCCAGCACTCGGGAGGCAGAAGCAGGTGAGGTGGGTCTGTCAGTGTGAGATAGCCAGCTACACAGAGAAAGCCTGTCTGGTAAACTCTCTCTCCCTCCTTCCTTGTCTCCCTCTCTCTCCCTCTTTCTCCCTCCCTCCCTTTCTCCCTCTGTCTCCCTCCCTCCCTCTCTCATACAATGAAGGGGCTGGTGAGATGCTAGAGGAGAATGGGCTTGTTGCCAAGCTGATGACCTGAGTTTCATCTCTGGGACCCACATGGTAGGAGACAAGCAACAACTCTTCGAACATCCTCCCTCAGAGCACAGTATGTTACACACACATGCACACAAACACACACACAAATAAACAAAATAAAACGTACTGTAAATAATTTTTCTCTGTGTGGCCCTGGCTGTCCTGGAACTCACTCTCTAGACCAGACTGGCCTCTAGAGATCTGCCTGCATCTGCCTCCTCAGTGCTGGGATTAAAGGTGTGTGCCACCATTCTCTGCAAAAAAAATTTAAATGAAAAAAAAAAAAAAACAAAACGAAAACACTCTGAGCTGTGAGAAGGCAGATCCTCCTGAGGACGTCAGTCTCTGGACAGAGGCCCAAATAAAGACTCCCTTCGATGTTCAGCCAACACGGCCTCCGTGCAGAAGGCAGGCAGCTGCCCTGTTCCATCCGTTGCTCTGCCAGCGTGCAGACTGCACGACTGCAGGGGTCCTCTCCACTTCTCCGAGCCTCATGATCATACCTTTGCTCTCCTAAATGGTGTGCAAACATCGCTCATTGCTCAAGATGCTTTAGGTTGATTTACTGTTCTCAGTAAAGTCACCATCCTGTGACATTTATCAGTTTAACCTCCTCTGTTACCAGGCAACAAACAGCCTCAGTGTACACTGGGTAAATACCAGGTTCACGGCATTGCTGTGGGCACTGAGGTTTTGTATGGGGCAGATTAAACATGGTTTCTTGACCTCTGGTTTCTGAGATCCAACGAGAACAATAAAACAGCTTAACAGAGGAATTGATGTAGAAGTAGTGAAAGGTCAACTAAGAAGTGCTTGACAGTTTCTTTAGCATTTATTTTTACTTTAATGTGTCTGAGTGTTCGCCTGAGTGTATGTGTGTGCACCAATGCACGCCTGGTGACTGGTGGAGGACAGAAGAGAGAGTCAGCTTCTCTGGAGCTGGAGTCACAGATGGTGTGAGCTGCCTCCGATGATTCCTCTGCAAGAACAGCACATGCTCGTGCTGCTGAGCCATCCCTCCAGCTTTTAGAATGCCAAAGTTGGAAGGTAAACATTGGATTGATTTTTTAAATGTCTATTAGTTGTGGGTTTTTGTTGTTGTTGTTGTTACTGCAGCAAAAGCAACCTAAGGGAGGAAGGATGTGTTTTTGCTCACAGTCTGAGGGTGCACAGTCCGTTGTGGAGAGAAAAGCAGGAGGGCAGGAGCGGGAGTGCTGGTGCATTACATCTGTAGTGAGGAAGTGCAGAGAGATGGGCGCTCCTGTTTTCATCAAGTCTAGAACCCAGCCCATGTGACTGTGTCACGGGCACTCAGAGCAGGTTTAATCTTTCCAGTAAATATAGTCAAGGGGACAATGTCAATTAACCATCACAGTGTTCTCAACTGCATTCAGGTAAACATGACTTCATTAAAACTTTCCATGTTTAAATAACTTTGCATCATTCATTACATTTGAAAGGATGAAAATACAAAGGGAAATGACCCAAAAATAGAAAAAAGTAAATGATAACCTTTGGGGACATTTTTAGGGGATTTAGATTTGGGGGGTGTTGTTATTGTTTTCTTTTCTTTCTTTCCTTCCTTCTTTCCTTTCTTTCTTTTTCTTTCTTTCTCTCTCTCTCTTTCTCCCTCCCTCCTTCCCTTCTTTCTTTCCTCCTTTCTTTCTTTCTTCCTTCCTTCCTTCCTTCCTTTCTTTCTTTCTTTCTTTCTTTCTTTCTTTCTTTCTTTCTTTCTTTCTTTCTTTCTTTCTTTCTTTCCTTCTTGGCATGCTCTCCTGTAGCCCAGGCTAGCCTTAAACTGGTTATGTAGCTAAGGATGACCTTGAACCCCCACGGCTAGGATTACAGATGTGAGCTGCTGTGTCCATCTAATACCTTGGTTTTGAATAATGCGGGCAGCAGTGTCACAGTTTAATTTCTGCACTACAGTAACATGCAGCCATTTGATCAGTTCACAGGGACATGTCTTGGAGGGAGGGAAATGGGTTATACGGTGTCCGTGTCATAAGAAGGAAAATGCACATGAGAGATAGTGTGATTTCTCCAAACAGGGAGTCCTGAGAGCCCCCACATCTCCCCACTCTTAGCCGCTGCTGCACCTGCCTGCCGCTGTGCTCACTGATGTAAAACCTTGGCTGCCTTGGGGCTGGAGAAACACACCAGTTAAGAGCGTCGCTGCCCTCACAGAGGAGCCTGTTCAGTTACCAGCCCTGACATGGGTGGCTCACAAACACTGGTAACTCCAGTTTGGGGGTTCTAACACCCTTTCCTGGGTTCCACAGGCACCCGCCTATATACACACACTCACTCACAACACGCATGACAATAAAACATTTAAAAGGAGGCGAGCTCAGTCCACTTTCCAGCTCCCTTCATAGCTGACCCCATATTTTCGGAAGTCTCCTCTCCTTTACAGGCTCATGCTCTCTCTCTAAGGATGTTCCAGGCTGTCTTGGTAGCTGCCCGAGTCTGCCTGTGGTAGATGAATAAGCTCAGAGCAGTCAGGGAGCTCAAGAGGTCACAGGTGGATGACAGCCTGTCTCAGTTACTTTTCTAATGCTTTGAAGAGACAGCATGGCCAAGGCAACTTACAGAAGGAAGCATTTCATGGGCTCACGGTTCCTGAGGTGAGTTCCTGGCAGAGAGCATGGCAGCAGCAGGCAGCTGAGACCTGACATTTCGATCTATGAGCAAGGCAGAGAAAGAGAGAGAGAGAACTGGGAAAGCCCCCTGCCAGAGACATACATTCCCCAAGAAGACCACACCTAGTCCTCCTCTAACAGCCGCACCAACTGGGGACCATATGACCACACATACAAACCTCATTTTTCCTCCAAGAAGCCTATGACCATGACCCGATGAGAGAAGGCTAAGGCCCTGGGACAGTTTTGCCAAAGGCTAATGTATCATCATGCCCTTTAAGTGCTGAGTGAATAATGATTTGAGACAAGAAAGTTTCTTCTGTCTCTCTTGTTCTTCCAACAAGTTGGAAGTTATGGCTAAGGCAAGAGAAAAAACAAAGCCAAATAGAAATAAGAAATCTCTGGCAGGGTGGTGGTGGTGCATGTCTTTAATCCCAGCACTTAAGAGGCAGAGGCAGGCAGATCTCTGTGAATTTGAAGCCATTCTGGTCTACAGAATGAGTTCCAGGATAACCAGGGCTACATGGAGAAACTAGAGAGAGGAGGAAGGGGGGAGGGACAGAGGGAGGGAGGGAGTGGAGAGAGGCAAAGTGAGGAAGAGAAAGAAAAATACAGGAAGAAATTGCTGGCAGTCAAGACCATTAAAATCTGAGAACGCTGTGTGTGTCTTGGCCTCTCTGTATCTGTCTTTCAGCTCCTCTCCCGCCCTCACTCCCTCCTTCCCTCCCTCTGTGCGTGTGGGGAGGGGGGTGTTGGGAACGGAAGCGAACCTTCCACACTGAAGCCCACGCTAGCACTCAGCTGCACCCACCCGGCCCTCTCTCTCTTTCTGAGACATAGATAGTCACATGCCACACTGGTTACCCATGTAAAGTGTCCGAGTCAATGCTTCTTAGCATGTTCATAGTTGTAGAATCACAAGAGTAATCATGCTATAACATGTTCATCAGTGTTAAACAACAGCCTTATGTTCTCCTCTCTCACACACACCCCACAAACCTGCAATCCACAGATTGGCCTTTTCTAGCTATTTCATATAAACAGACTCGGTGCCATCTTCTGTGGCTGCTGCTGTCCCCTGGCACACTGTTTCCAAAGTTAATCCCACGTTACAGCACGTATCAGAACTTATTACTTTGTAGCTGCTATCGTGGCTCGTACCTATGATCCCAACACTGGAAAGCTGAGGCAGAATGATCTCTGCAAACTCAAAGCTGGGCTCGGCCACACAGCGAGTCTGAGGCCGCCCCGGGCTGCAGAGCGAAACAGTCCTGCCGGCCTCCGTTTGACTTCCTAAAGACTAACTGAACTATTTTCTGTACTGTCACAGCACTTCACATTCCCTCCGACGATGCAAATGGGTTCTAATTCTCCACACTCATGCCACTTGGGTGGGTGTGAAGCGGCATCTCATTACGGCTTTGATTTGCATCTCCCTGATGACTAATGTTCAACACCTTCTATCTGCCTATTGGCTAACTGTGCGTGTTCCTTAGAGGACTGTCTGTTCAGATCTTTTGCCCACAAAAGCCTTTTTTTAAAGTTTAAGGTTGCAGATTAAATTATCAGTCTCAGGGCTGCTTCAGAGCTAGCCCTTTGGAGATGAATTTCATGAGTGCTCATGGTGTGAACTAGAAGCCTTGGTCCCTTCTGGTTCGGAAAATCGACGCTTTGAAAGGGCTTCTCCACTAGAAGTCCGATTGTGCGTAGGTGTGTACACCTGTGGGGCAGGGAGGCGCATGAGTGGGAGGGCCAGACAGCCTCGGGTGACCTCAGGAGCTCTGCACCTTTTGACACGGAGCCACACTTGCTGGACTGGAATTCACAAAGAAGCTGCCTGAGGATCCCCTAAGCACTGGAGTGTATGCCCAGGTCACACACCCAGAGTTTTCTTTTCTCATGCAGGCGCTAGGTATTGAACTCAGGTCCCTCTGCTTGCAAGGCAAACCATCCCCTGACCCCTTCGAGCTAGAGTTCACAAGCGGAGGAAAACAAGGGTATAATGCTAGAAAGGTCCCATTTCCTGTAGACATGAACACTTGAGCTGCAGGCCTGTAAAGACCTGTGACTGTCACTTCGGGCAGGTCCTCTGAGGGACAAGAGTTGCAGAGCTGCCGCCACACCACTGCCACAAGGAGAAGCAACCGTGGAAACACACTTACTTTCCTGTGGCATTTAGCACTGCTGCCGGACAATAAGTAAACAAGCCCCAGCTGAGCGCGGTGGCTGCTGCCTGCAGCCCCAGCTCTTGGGAGACTGAAGCAGGATGGCCTCAAACGTGGGCCAGCCGAGCTTCGAGAGTGAGCTTCAGGACAGTTTACACTGCAGTGTCAGGAGATGTCTCAAAAGCAAACAAGAGCGTGTGTGCACATGGGAGGGTCTCAAGGAATGGACAAATACAATTAAAAACTGTAAATGGGGTGGCAGCCCACCTTCAGCACCAGCTAAGTGGCTCTCCAAGTCCATGAAGCAGTGTGAAGCACCCACCCCGACACAATGCTCCTGAAGGACACAGCCGAGGCTGGACGGAGCACACGGCTCCCTGGTCTCTCCCTTCAGCTCTGTAATAAACTGTTACTTCATGTGAATGTGAACATTTCAGAGCCATTTTTGAGTTATTTTTTTTTTAAATCCACAGGCTCCACATTCCCTAAAATAAAGCCAGTCATGGTGGGAGGGAAGCAAGCCCGTGCGCAAGTGAGTGGGCAGGCGCAGTGCCGAGGCCTAGGAGTCTGGGGAGAGCAGGGATGCCTCCGGGTGGCTGAAGGTCCTTATCTTAGTTACTGTGTGTCCACGTGGGGAGACGCCATGAGCACTTACAAAGGAAGAGCATTAACTGGCGGCTTGCTTACGGTTTCAGAAGCTTAGTCCATGAACAGCACCATGGGAGCACAGCGGTGGGCAGGCGGTGCCAGAGCAGCACTCAGGTGCACATCTGCTCTGCAGGTTCAAACAAAGAGAAGGAGGCTGGGCCTGGCACGCGCTTCTGAAACCCCAAAGCCCCTACCTCCCACCCCAAGCCCCTGCCACACACCTTCTCCAACAAGGCCACACCTCCTAATCCCTCTCAAGCTGTTCCAACAGCTAGGGCCAAGCACTCAAATATATGAGCCTGTGGGAACCATTCTTTTTGCTTTGTTTTTTGTTCAATTGTTTTTCAAGACAGGATTTCTTGGTATAGGCCTGGCTATCCTGGAACTTTGTAGAAGAGGCTGGTCTCAAACTCAGGATCTGTTTGCCTCTGCCTCCAGAGTGCTAGGATTAAAGGTGTGCACCACCACTCCTGGCTTCTATGGGAGCCATTCTTATTCAAACTATCGAAGCCAAGCCAAGCAATTGGTACCTTGGACCCCTGTGACCCCACAGGCCAGGATTAAGCCCTCTATTTAACAAGAACCTATGTTATTATCCATCACTGCCACACACACCACCACCCTGAACAGAAGCATTAAGAGAAACTTTGTGAAATCAATCTGAATAGCTGATGGATCCAAATCTAACGCTAAATTGAAAAGGACAGCCTAAAAATGACTAGCAGGGGGCCAGAATATGTCTCAGCCAGTAGAGCGCCCGCCTTGGGGGCTTTACACACTCAGTTACCTAAACCCAAGTACCTGAGTGAAAAGGCAAGAACAGCTACACACTTCAGAAACCCTGTCATGGTGTGGGGCAGAGGCACGCAGATCCGTGGAGCTCCGTGACCAAGGCAGCTCATACAAGGAAGGGTTTATTTGGGCTACTGTTCCCAATCTGGAGTCCATGATGATGGAGCAGAGGTGGCAGGCACACACAGTGAGAACACAGCTGAGGGCACACATCTTGAACCACAAGCAGGAAGCAGAGCAAGGGAGCTGGGTAAGGCACGTGGCTTTTGAAATCTCAAAAGGCCACCACCACTCCCTGCCTTGACCTTCTTCCTCCAGCAAGGCCACACCCCCCAAGCCTACCCAAACACCAGCAACAACTGAGGTCCAGCAGGACCAAGTGTCGAAACTCCTGAAAAGAGGGGGCACTTCTTATTCAAGGCCAGCCTGAGTTACATGTGAGTCCCCTGCACAGGGTTCAAGGCCAGCCTGAGTTACATGAGACACCACTGCACAGGGTTCAGGGCCAGCCTGAGTTACATGCGACCACCTCTCTGAAAACAGAAAACCTAGTTTTAAACTGATTTCAGGATCTTTGAGAAAAACACCCTGCCTATGAAGCAAAGCATTATGAGGAGATCCACATGATGGAAATGAAGAGGAGGGAAAAAGGAGCAGGCACCTAGAGACTTTCTGAAGAGACCATTCCAAAGGGCACGTGCTGACTTTCCTGACCAAGAAAAACAGAACGGATTCTACAAGTCACCTTAAACAGTTGGCACCCCACAGTATGTTGTTTAATTCTGAGGTAATACAGAGTCAGGAGGCAGGATGGGCAGCCAAGGGAGCATCGAGGAAAATGGGGAACCAAATGGCATATGTGTATCGTGTAAGAATTATATTACAAACCCCAAAGCCAGAACCTGATTTAGCCTGGAATTTCCTGTTGCTTCCACATAGATTCATACGTGTTTATTTGTGTGACTGGTTTTGTTTGGTACCAAGTACTGAGAGCGTTACAGTCCACAGGTAAGGAGGGTTATCTGTCTCCCCTCCCAGGACCCCCTAACTCTGTAAGTTCTGTTCTCTAAGGCCATAGCGTCCTCTCCCCACTATGGGCTCAGGTCCCTGCTGCTGAGGCCACCAGCAACACCCTGCTGACATGCAGGAGGTCACAATTGCAATCTAGGGTCTCCATGGAGACCGCTGAGCGGTGAGGTCAGAACTCTGGGGTCAGTGCCATCCTAGACCGAAGCGAGCATAGTGCTGAGCAGCCGTGACTACTGTGAGTGGCCCTCATGTTCCCTTGGACAGAGAAAACTTAGGAGCGTAGGAACCAGAAGGCATTTCTGCCTGAGATCTAGGGAGCTCCTTCGGCTCTCCTGTTCCCCCAGGTTGGAAGTGTAGCATCTGGGGGGAGGGAAGTGATTCTGAGGCTGTGGTTGTCTAGGGGGTCGGTGCCTTTCTGAAAGCCTGACAGAGAGCACAGGGGAAAGAGTAAAGATCACAGAGCCTTAAGCCCTCTCTACTGGCTCTATGAATTTGGCTGATGAGAGCTGCTTAAAGCTGTCGTGAACTTACGACCACAGCCTGTCACCATCCCAGAACCGTCAGACAGCTGTTTCTATCTCACACAGGTGGTTCCAGGGAGAAACCTTACCAGGGCCCATGTGTGAGCACAGCTACTTGACCTGACCAGGATCTTTGCAGCACCCACGTGAGTTACCACAGGTCCATCTGGCTTCTCTCGGGTCCACTACAGTTTCCACTCTTATCTTCCTAAGTGACGAAAAGACCTTCCATTTCCCTTTATAACCCTGATATTCACTTCTTGACTTCTTCACCTTTATTCGATCCACTACCATGGTCTACCTCCATTCCTGCAGAGAAGCTCTTGGAAGCTCTGGCCCTCAGTGGCTTTGGTTTCTCAGGCACCTCACCACATCCGGTTTAAAGTCTCTAGAGCCCCTGGGCTGGGCCTTCCTGCACATCAGGGTTGTGTCCTTTCAGCAGTGACCGTGTTTCATCTCTGCTTTGGGAGAGGACTAGTCAAGTCTAGGAAGGGCAAATATTTTACCTTCATTATGGGGAAACACATTCAACCATTCAGTAGCCAAAACAGGGCTTAACAAACCACCTACCCAGCCTCTTCTTAGAGAACTGAGTGTCCTCACCAGGGTGAAGCCAGTGCTCAGAGACGAGCCAATGGCCCTGTCCATTGAGCTTCCCAAACAGCTCTGTCCTCTCATGAGTGCCCATGGTGGGTGGCCCTGCTAGGAGAGACAGCTTTGGACCAGAAGCTTGTGTCAGCACTAGAGTGATGAGAACACTGGGACACAGTTCTACACCCTAAAGTGGAAAGCTAGTGAGGCTGGCAGTGCGGCTCAGTTGGTAGTGTCCTAGTCTAGCATGCATGAAGCCCTGAGCTCAGTCCCCAGCATTTCAGGAAGTCCTTAAATCCAGGTGTAGCAGCTCAGGCCTGTGACCCCAGCACTGGGGAAACAGGGACAGGAGCTGCTCGGGGTTCAAGGCCAGCCTGGTCTATAGGTTGAGTCCTAAACCAATTAGAAGAATACAGCAAGACCTTGTCTCAAAAAAGCCCCTCCTCCCTCCAACAAAAACTCAGTTAACCTGAGTCACAAAACAAATCCAAGATGAGCCTACAGGAAATCCTGCCTCAGAAATAAACAGGTAGATATCTAAACAGATAAGGAGATAAACAAATAGAGTATGTAGGTGGCTGGGTTGCTGTTCTTGTGTGGGCTGCTGGTGAGGAAATGTGCCCAGTGCATACAACCCATCTACCTTTGGCTCTCTTGGCTTTAGAGCACACAGAAAACCAGATAGCAGGTAGCTGACAGGTAAAAACAACTGCCACTTTTTTGTTGGCAAATGACTGTGGATGATGAAGAAAAACTGCTTCTAAAAACTAGGGAAGCTGTTGGGAGCACAAATCTCTAAGCCCAAAGGGAGCAGCCCAAGCTAAGCCTGCTGGCTGTCTGGGGACACTGTTACAGCACAATGGCTGGCTGAGCTGGCAGTCCTCAAATGCAGGGGGCAGGACAACACCCCAGGGAGCCGGTCCAACCCTCCCAAAACATAGATAAGGGCGGCGTGAGAACACAGACCACGAGGGTCAGTGGGGAAGGTGGGACGGGAGCTGGGGGTCCTGACCCTGAGGCCAAAGTTTTGGACTCTCCCCATCACAGAAAAGAAACTAATTCATTGCTGCAAAGGGTCTTCAAAAGCCGTAAAGGGCTTGGGGGGTGGGGGTGGCTCAGCACTTGAAGGGCTTGCCATTCTGTGTTTCATCTCTGGAAGGACAGAACCTATGTCATAAAGCTGTCCTGACTGACTTCCATACTGTTGCTGTGGCATGTGCGCGTGCGTGCGTGCGTCTGTCTGTGTGTGTGTGTGTGTGTGTGTGTGTGTGTACTAAATAATTTAATATTCTAAAAATTCTCCTGAGTACGCACCCAATTGTTTTGTTTGTTTGTTGTTTTGTTTTTAGAGACAGGGTTTCTCTGTGTAGCCTTGCCTGTCCTGGACTCACTTTGTATACAGGCTGGCCTGGAGCTCATAGAGCTCCGCCTGCCTCAGCCTCCCTGAGTGCTGGAATCACAGGCATGCGCCACCATGCCCAGCTCACCCACTCAATTTTAAAAGTACATTTTCACTTTCTTCCTGTTTTCTCAGTGTGCTCTCCAGTTCTACTTCCATCTGATTTTACTTGACATACATTTTACTGAAAACACATTCTTTCCCGGTACCCTGTACACATTCCTCAAAGTGGCAGTGAATAATCAAAAGTGTAAGCATGAACAAAGCCAAATGTCAGTGCTGAGATTACGATAGGAATTGTCAGTATGCTGAATGTGTTCCGCCAGTTTTGAGCTCACCTTCAGGTGAGGCTTTAATTCCATATTGCTAAGGCCGTTCCGCCAGGGCCGAGGCAGAGTAGATTAGATATCAGGAGAATTCAGAAGGTGAAGGCGCTGGCTGACCACGCCTCACAACTCTGGACTGTCCGGAAGGAAGGAGAGAATCCGCTGCGGAGAGCTGACCTCAGGATTGCCCTGGTACACGTGCCCACACACATACATCGCGCTCATGTACACCCAATGATAACTTGAAGACATCTTAAAAGAAAACTGAGTGTTTTCCTTTATATCAAGTAATCTTGCCTCTCTGTAAGAATCAGACAACTTTGTCAGAGATGATGTAAAATGACTCCATTTCCCCTTTGCACCTATTTGTCCTGCTCATTAGTGAATTCCCAAGTGCTAAGCAAATGCTTGCAATCACAGATACAGAGAAATCCAGGCACGGAGCCCACACCTGTAACCCAGCACCTGGGAGGTGGAGGCAGAAGGATCACAGGTTCAAGATCATCCTTAGCTGCGTGGAGAATTGGAGGCCAGGGTGCTCAAAGGATAAAGACCCTTGTTGTGAAAGTGTGAGGACCTGAGTTCGAATCACTAGACCCCTGTAAACGGCCAAACATGGCTGTGAGCCTGTAACGTAGATGGGGGCCAGAGGCGGGCCAGCAAACTTCTGTTCCGGTTCAAGTGGAGATCTGATCTCAGATGAAGACAGTGTGAGATACTGAAGACCACCCGCTGGCCTCCGAGTGCATGTGCACACCACACACAGCATTGAAATTTTAAAGAGAGCATTTAAGGTCAGACCGGACTGTGTGATTCCCTGTTTCCATAAAAAAAAAAAAAAAAAAGAAAAGGAAAGGAAGTGAAATCAACAAAGACAGAGTTTGTACCACCCCCTTCATTTAATGGCATCACCAGTCACCCTGACCCCACACTTAATCAGAGGCAGATTTACTATGCATAGGCCTTTCCCTGGCTCAGGACCTGTCCAAATAGGGCCCTTCCCCACCTCCCCACCCTCCCGCCCACTTTGCTCACTCCAGTCTGGCTAAGTGCTATTCCTCTGTCTACCATATGCGATTCATTTTCACCTTAGATCTTTTATGCTGTTTTCTCCACTTCTTCTCATTTTGTTTTTCAGCATAAAATCTCTCAAAAGACTTAAAGTAACGCCCGACTTCAATCACTCTTGATGTCACTATTCATCCATTCACTTATCACTGTAGGGAATTACCTTCTCAGCTTGCTTGTTCACTATCTCAAAAGATTGTAAGTATGAGGGAGTGGTCGTATATGCCCGTAATCCTACTGATAAAGAGGTGGAGGCAGGAGAATCGTGATTTTAGGGTCCACCTGATCTACACAGTAAGACCTCCTCAGAAAGAAAAAGAGGGTGACCACTCTGTCGTCAGGCTTGCCACCGATCCCCCACAGCCCAGCAGCACCCTCCCCCAGAAGGGGCCCATCCAATATCCATTAAATGCACAGATGACCAAAATACTCATTAAATAGGAATGTAGATCAATGTGGTAGAAAGTTCACAGGGCGGACAGAGTGAGGAATGTGAACAGGCTTTAGGCTGCTAAAAGTCTGTCCTGCCAGAAGCTGTGCGTTTGGGCTATGATGTCACACAGTTGCTGCTCCCTGGGTGTGCATCTCAATGCTTGAGGACAAAGTGTATCCAAGCACCCACCTGTAAGGTGTTCTCTGTAAATAGCAAAGATGAGGGCCAGAGAACACGCAGGCTGTGTCTTGGTGTCTCACTGGAGTTCTGTTCCCCGAAAATAGTGGCATGGTAAGGGTCAGAGATTTGAGGTTTATGAATGCTGTCATCCATACATTCTGGACACAAGAAATACTGTTAAAAACGCCATAACTGAGGTCAAAACAATTGCCTTCAGGTTTGTAAAGCATTTTACAGTAATAACTACTGGAATATAACCCGTGTATAATAAAATGAACTCTTTCGTTTAGGTTTGGTCTAGGTTTTTCTGGGGAAGTGTTTTGCTTTTTGCTTTTCTGAGGCAGGACCTCACTTGGACCCTGGCTAGCCTGCAGCTTGCTGTGTAGAGCAGAGGTCCCGGAGCCCAGCCCACCTCTGCCTACTGCGTGCTGGGACTATGTCTACCACCAGTCCTTGTGCCATCTTTCAATGACATTTAGGGTTTTTTGGTTGGTTGGTTTGGTTTGGTTTGGTTTTTTGAGACAGGGTTTCTCTGTGTAGCCCTTGCTGTCCTGAAACTCACTCTGTAGACCAGGCTGGCTTCGAACTCAGAGATTTGCGTTCCACTGCCTCCTGAGTGCACCACCACATCCGGCTACATTTACTTATTCACTGCATGAGTGTGAGTTTGCACATGTGTACACTGCTCATGGGCCTCAGTTTCCGTGGATGACAGAGGATGGTTTCCAGAGCTCGGATCTCTTCTTCCCCCATACAGGGGGATCGGACTCATGTTACTGGGCTTTCTGGCCAGCACTTTCTGTCTGAGTCCAGCCTTTCAAAGTGCACGGCTGTTAGTCGGAGGACTTAGAGCTTCCGTCCATTAGCACTGCTGTATTCATGAACCTCGTCATTACCCCGAGACTCCGCTTTCTGCTGCTCAGTCCAAAAGCAACTTGAAAGTGTCCACTGTACTTCACAAATTATAGTCTACTGTGGAGGGTGGGGCCAGGCGGGAGCACGGCAGGACCGTGAAGCAGAAACAGTGGAGAACGACTGCTCACTGGCTTGCTCGGCTAGCATTCCTATACAACCCTCCCACAGTGGACTGGGCTCTCCATCTGTCCATCTGTCGACAATCGAGAAAGTTGTCATCTGCCGACAGCTCAACGTGATCTAGGAAGCTCC
The DNA here is from genome assembly GCA_010120015.1 of Rhombomys opimus. NCBI lineage: Eukaryota > Metazoa > Chordata > Mammalia > Rodentia > Muridae > Rhombomys > Rhombomys opimus. The sequence goes on from REGO01000110.1 coordinate 1,707,564, forward strand.
TTGCTTGAGGTTCTGCTTCCTCTTTGTTTTGTTTTGTTTTGTTTTGTTTTGTTTTGTTTTGTTTTGTTTTGTTTTTCAAGACAGAGTTTCTCTGTGTAGCCCTGGATGTTCTGGAACTCGCTCTGTAGACCAGCCTGGCCTGGAACTTAGAGATCTGCCTGCCTCTGACTCCTGAGTGCTGCCACCCGGCCTGGTTGCAGTTCTATCTTTCCTGGTGACTGAGTTATGACAGGTAGACAACTGAAAGTATGTCGCCCATCCCCCAAAGCTACACTGGTACTCTTCTACTCCCTCACGTGTTCTCGCTCCTCTCCGCCCCACACCCAGGCACACGGCAACCACTCCTGCAAGTGGATTTTCCTCATTCTGTACATTACATAGAATATTTGAGGATGTGTCTGACATCGCTCTATACAGTATACTGAGCCTAAAGGCTTATGCTGTACATATATTTCTCCTTATTCCAAGTACGACCGGGCTGTAGTTAACACCATGTCAGGATTCCTTGCCCCCGGTCGACAGTCTTCACACTCCCCTCTGCCCCTGCTGTAAGCCACGGAACTGCTCTATCAGCAAAGCATGAGGGATCTGAGTCTGGAGATGCCAGGGTGAGAGTCTGGATTTCTCTACACTCTCCTCACTTATTATTGCCTTTTAAATTAAAGCAATGACTCCACATGAGATGGTACCTTGAGGTTTTATTTTGCACTTCTATGTGTTTATTTATAAATTCACATGGTTTTTGGGTTGTTTTGTTGAGTGTAAGAGTTCATTCTGTGCATGTTGGTAACATAAATCCCAAAAGACACACAGCTTTCATAAATTTTCTCCCATTCTATGTGTTGTCTTTTCACTCTCTTGATGGCATTAAGAAGCACTGACAGATGGGTGGTTGAATGCTTTACATTTGAATGCCTGCAATCCCAGAATTTAGGAGATGGAGACAAAGAATTCAGAAGTTTAAGATTATCCTCAACTACAAACTGAGTTCAAGGCCAGTCTGGTCTACACAGAAATTCAGGCCGGCCTTGAACATTATTACCAAGTAGACCAGACTGGCCTTGATCTGCCACCATGCAGAGTACAAAATATTTACTGTAAAGAATTGGATTAGCTCTTATCACTGTAGGAAACAACCAGGTCAAAACCTGTAAGAAGACGAAACTCTGCAAATCCTCATAGCAGCTAATAGTGTGGTCTGGAGTTTGAAATCTGAAAGGAATGCAGAATCTCCATGCTATACCCTTGGGATAGAACTGTTTCCTGCTCCAGAACTCTGTGTGGTTCTTTTAGGGCCTCAGTTGATGGCGAAAAAATGAACACACCTAATGGATGGTAATATTTTACTAAGTTGATTAATTACAAACCTTAAATCATGTCCCTCAAATCCCTTCACAGCAATATCTAGCCTTGGGGTTTGACTGAATAACTGGGTACCACAAAGTAGCCAAGATGAAAAACAAATTGACCATCCCAGGACCTTGGTCAAAACTCAGGCATTATTCCAACACTGGGAAGATAGTGGCAGGAGAATCAGGAAGCTAGGCGTGTCTTGTCTCTATTCTGTCTGTCTGTATGGCCAGTTATCCTATCAATTGCTGAAAATGGGAACTGATGTCTTAAATTGTCCCTGCTGAATGCTCTCATTTCTTACACGGGTCAGGTTTTGCTTTATTTGGGGCATTGCTGTTAGGTTCCTGTGTTTAAAACTATGTCTGGGCTGGCAAGAAAGATTAGCCAGTCAAGGTGCTAGCCACCAAGCCAGCTTCTCTGAGTTCGGTCCCTGAGACCCACATGGTTGAAGGAGAGAGCCAAGTCCCTGTCCCCGACTTCACACAGCATGTGGCACACATGGCACCCACACACACTTTCTCACCCACTCCATACAGATATGCGTGGACTGTATTTATTTCTCTCACATATAAAGAAATTTCTCTCACATATAAAGATACTAAAAAATCTTTTACCTGTATCTCTGATTGGTTGACCCTTTTGTAATAAAAAATATCCCATCACTAATGAAATCTGGCTTTTTAAAAATGTGTATGAGATATGCATGTGGTCCAAGTGTGCCACACGCAGAGTCCAGAAGACAACTTTGTGAGACGTTAGTTCTCTCACTCTGCCTTTACATGGCTTCCAAGAACTGAGCTCATTAGGATTTTTGAAATGGAACCCCACTGACCTGAAACTCAAGATCCGCTGGCCTCACCTGCCCACTGCCCCGGTTCTAAAGTCCCCTTCTGCCTGGAGTCTCCTTTGTGTGAGAGTAATGCAGTCCTGTCAGCTCTCTTTTGCAAACTGTTTATATGATGTATCTTTTTCCATTCTTCTACAGTCAACATATTGGTGTTCTAAGTAAAAACAATAATCTTAAAATAAAATCCTTCTGCTAAATCTATTTTTATTTCAAGTTTAAAATGAAATAAAGGGGACAGTATTTAAATCCATTTGCCACATTTAAATTATAACAGTCATTATCCAGAAAATTATACTTTTCTTTAGCTCTTGACCAGTACTTGATTTAACTTAAAAACAAAACAAAAAGACAATTTGTGTGCATGTGTGTGCGTGCATGAATGTCTGTGTGCTCAACAGCTCAACAGCAAGTGTGTAGAAATCAGTGGACAGCTTGTGGGGAGACAGTTCTCCCTTTTGCTCATGTGGGTCCCAGGGGTCAAAGTCTGAGCATCTGAGTACCGGAGTTAAAAGTGTGCACCACCAGCCACGGGCTTAGTCTTGAGTTTTTATTCTGCAAGATTAGATTTGACCTGAGCTGATTGTCTTCTAAGAAACCCCAATTCTATTTATGTCAAACAGCAGGGAGAGGAAATTCCTAAGCAAGGAACGCGCTCAGAAAGTGCTGTGCCATGTCTCCAAATCCATGAGAACCAAGTCAAAAAACTGGGAGCAACGGAAAACACTGTACGGTAACTGATTCACTCCTTTAAGTCACTCACTAATTTAGATGACAATATGCATAGGGCAAGTGCGCTTAGCTACTTTCTTTATTCTCTAGCAAAGCACAAAGTAGAAGTAAAATATGAGTCAAGCATGCAAACCACGTTAGTTTCTAGTTTCTAACTAGCCATACTGAAATAAGTAAAGAAAAACAGCTAAGATGGCCTATATATATATTATATAGTTAGTAACTTTTATTAATAGAATTTAACCCAATATACTACATGTTATCAATATGAAATGTTATTAATGTCCAACTGCCTTTAAAATTCCATGTGAATTTTGCATTTTTAAACTGAAATCACATTTCCTTTTGAATCAAACACATTTTTGAGACATGAGCAAGGGGACACCTTTAATCTCAGCACTTGAGAGGCAAAGGCAGGAGGATCTCTGGGAATTCAAGCCCAGCTGGAGGCACACAGCGAGACCCTACCTCACAGTAAACCCTACCAAATCAAAGCAAGCTAAAATCAGTACTGGAACCACTGCTGTATAGGTCTCTTAGCACACAAACTCATGTCGGGGTACCTAATGCTTATGAATCTCTAAATAAATATATGTTTGGGTTTTTTTTTTTTTTAAAGATTTATTTATTTATTATGTATATAGTGTTGTGTTTGCATGTACAGCTGCAGGCCAGAAGAGGGCACCAGATCTCATTATAGATGGTTGTGAGCCACCATGTGGGTGCTGGGAATTGAACTCAGGACCTCTGGAAGAACAGTCAGTGCTCTTAACCTCTGAACCATCTCTCCTGCCCGGGTTTTTGTTTTTTTAAGCCAAAGCCTTAGGTAGCCCAGGCTGTCCTCTTCAATGTAGCCAAGGACGATCTTGAACTCCTGATCCTCCGGCCTCCACATCCTGAGTGCTGGGTTTACAGGCATGAATCTACAGGCTTCCTTTAAGCAGTACTGTCAAACCCGGGGCCTTGTGCATACTGGGCAAAGAACCTCTAACATCTGACCTACATCCCCAACCCCTGAATATATACAATGCCATTAAAGTGTGTGTGCGTGTGCATGTGTGTGTAACATAGCAGATACTGACTAGCAATCAGGCCAGATCCAGACAAAGCTTCTAGGCAATTTGTCTTCTTTTACTGTTACCCTACTTAATTAAAAATCGGTTAGTATGTAATTCCCCCAAATTTTAAGAACTCTGAATGAAGAAGCAGCCTACTTAGAATGTCCACTACTCACACACATAAATGTGTATATCAAAATAAAAACTTGACTCCAAATTAATGTATGAAATGATCTGACCTTTTAAAAAAAATAATGTGGCCAAAGAATGAAGTCCAGGTAGGACACAGGTTCCGGTTCTACAGTAGTTGTGCTGGCCTCCTGTAGATAAAGAACCCTGCTAATGTGGCAGTTAAAACTAGAGGGGAAACTTTCTCCACAAATCAACTAAACTCTAGAGAGACCATGGCTGGCTCTCACAGTTCCAAGCCAGAGCCTCTGGCCGGATACTGCATGACCTGGCCCTGGATAGTGTAAGACCAGCCTTTAAAACCACCCAAGAGAAAACACTTCACACTTTCGAAAGGCAGAATCACCGACAAGAAAGGAAAAAAATCTCTAGTTAAATTCCATGTGTTTTGGGGCGGTGGATCTTACTTGCTTTGCCACATGCTACGGGAACCTATTACTTAGGGGTGGTGGGGTCCTTTTGACACGAGAAATTCTTTTCACCTCCTGTCAGCTTCAGCCTAGCAATGCTTGGGATACAGAGTGTGCCTAGGAAAAGGCACCGGGATAAACTTGGTATTGAGAAGCCAGGAAGATTTTTTACAGCAGAATCTGCTGTAAGAAGGTCCCTCCTCTATGCTTTTAGCTGCAACCCTGACCGGGTTCTCTCTCTACAGGAGGCCAGCCCATCTATTTTGTAGAACTAGTTTCTAGCTTGGGATACTTTATCATTCTTGGGCCACTATTTATTTTTTTTAATGTCAAGCATTTCATAAATTTGGGAGTCAACTTCAACTTTCTTTGATATGAACATTTGTGTGTATGAACGGTAGACAGGACTTTGAGTAGGCTTCTTCCTCGCTCCTAGTGTTTTGATGTGAGCCCAGCTCTCCAAGACTAAGGCAGCCCTGGCTAGAAGGATAGACCAGTGCTGGAGCTCTGAGAGAGGGAGAGAAAGACAGAGAGCGCAGGTCGCTGGGCGCCTCCGTGCTGGCTCGCATCGGCCCTACAAAACCACGTTAGGGAGCAAGCAAGCCCCGAACACCGGGACGGGTTGCAGTCTCGGGTGGGAGCGTGTGCTTCGGTAGGCGGGCGATGGGGTGCGGCGGGAGAGTCCGGGATGAGTCTTCCGGGGCAGCCCCGGGACGTGAGTCACAGCACAGCGGCGGGAAGGGGCGGCCTGAGTCACAGCCCGGGGGGGAGGAGGGGACACCGCGGGGCTCTACAGAGGCTGGGGAGGGCTCCGCCGCCGGGGCGACGGCGACCGGGGTCCTGCAGCCCCAAAGCGCCCGGGCGCGGCCAAGCGCAGGCCGGCAGGAGAGGGACTCCAGCCAGCCGGCGGCGCCGAATTCTCCCGCGCTCAGGAGCTGGCCCCTCCTCCCAGACCCGACCTCGCTTCCCTCGCGGCCGTCCGGCCCCGTCGGCTCCTCCCCAGCCGCGCCCCGCGGCTCTCCCAACCCCACGCCGGTCGCGCAGCCGCCTGCCCCGCCCCCCGGCGCGCGCCCGAGTGACGACATGGCAGGGTGCGTGGCCAATCGGCGTAGCCCTCGAGGAGGCGGCGCCGGACACGCCCCCTGCACCGCGAGCCAATGAGATGCCGGCGCCGGCGGCCGCGGCGGGGTGAGAGGGCGCGAGGCCCCTCCCCGTCCCCCTCCGGCCCTCGGCCCCGCCCTTCCCGCCCGGCCCCTCAGCCCCGCGCCGCCGCTGGTGCCGGTCGCCGCGCTGGGCCCGCCCCCAACCCTCCCGCCGGCCCGCCAGCGCGCCTCACAGCTCCCTCCTTCTCTCTCTCACGCCTAGCGCAATGGCGGCGGCCGCGGCGGAGCAGCAACAGTTCTACCTGCTCCTGGGAAACCTGCTCAGCCCCGACAATGTGGTCCGGAAACAGGCGGAGGTAAGCCAGGCGGCCGCCCCGCGGCCCCCGCCGCCCGGCGCGCCGACCCTTCCCCTCCCCGGCCGGCCCGGCGGCGGCCCGGGCTCCCGGCGGCCCGGCGGCGGCGGTCGGGCCCGGCGGGCGGACAGCGGCCCCGCAGCCCACGTGCGCGCCTCCCGCCCGGCCGGCCCTTCCGGCCCGTGCAGCGGCGGCGCCGGTTGCCTCGCCGCCGCCCCGCGCACACGTGCCGCCCGCGGGCCCGCACCCCTTCCCGCTCCCCGCGCCTGGCCCACCGGCCCTCGGGGCGGCCGCCTCCCCCACCCCGTCCCAGCCCGGGGAAACGTGCGCCCTCCCGCCGGCCCTGCCTCGCGGCCGCGCTCCCCTGAACCCTTTCTGGCTTCCAGGACGAACCGCACAAGCCGGTCCCCTCGGCTCGGGCCAAGTCGCCTTTCAGGGATTCTTGCTGTCCAGAGGCGGGGGGCGGGAGGGCTCGCCTTCCTTCAGATTTTGGCTGATCTCTAGAGGGTCGGTGTATAAATGGATGGACCGGGGACTGTGGCTGTCTAACTGGGCCAGTGCCATTTCTTTTCCTGTAACCCAAATCGTTCTCCGTCTGTCTTGAGTTCAGGAGTCCCATGTCAGATGCAGCTGTAAGCCTTTGCAAGCCAACAGTAGGACTGTTGGGTCAGTAGAAGACGGGTGATACATTGTTAGGATTGAAACCCGGGTTCTTCTGACGTAACTTCTAGGAAAGTTGATGATGCGGGGAGTTCTTGCGACCATGTGTCTGAAGTTTTTTAGGAGACCAGCGGAAGAGTGTTTGGATACCTTTACAGAGCAAAGGCATATTTACATATTGCTAGTGACGCTGAAACTGCTTGTACTTACCTCCCTAAAGCTGAGCTCTCTGTTAAAGCACAGTTGCTAATTCTGGGTAGAAAGGATATTCTGGTCACGCTTACTTTTAAGTAAGTAAATAAGTTGGAAATTTAAAATGGCGCTTTAAAACTGTATCTTTTTTTAAAACGTATTTTAAAAATTCATTAGGATGGGTAAATGACACGGTCTGGCTGTCAGTTACACAGGCCCTCAAACCTGTGGTAGACCCCAGCCTGAGCTTCCTGGGTGCTGGGATTGCGGCCACCAGTTCCCATGCCTGCCTTGTAATATGGACTGAGATTCAAACAGTCCAGTCCTTGACCCGTTCTCCACGTTGAAGTATTTCGCGAGTCTCCCTTGTAAAGGAACATCAGTGCTGTCTGGGTGGGTTTACAGAACACGTTACTCTGCAGTTTGGATTTTCCACTAGGTTCATTTCACATTGTCACTTAGAAGACCGCCTGTTATATAGGTAGGGTGCATTATTTATATCAACATATCCCTATGAATGGGTAATTGATGCTTCCAGTGTCTTCAAAGAGCACTACAAATACAGTAAGACATGGCTGCTTGTCTGTGCGTGCTTTGCAAGCTTTATTTTAAAGATAGTGTGTTTTTAGAGGTAGAATGCACATATAACTTGCAACAGTTTGCTCTTGGGATATGGTGCCCAAACATTTTGATACATTTTGCAAAGTCGAGGTAATTTTTTTAAAGCAAAGCAAGTTCTTAATCCCACCCTATAATAGAAATTTCCGTGTGTTGCAGAGCAGAACTGCATTGTAATTAGTAAGCTAGTTTAATTCTCCCCCTTCCCTCCAGTTGCTTAAGTCTATTGTCAAGCCTGGTGGGGAATCTCTCTTCTATTGAACTAAATACCAGTGTCTGGTTCAGCTGGAATTCCAATCTGGTGCCTGCTGTAAATCTTTTATCTCTTACATCACTTTAGGGCTAGTTAGTAGCATTCAGCACATTTTCTCAGAAAGAACAATCGGAAATAAGTACTGCTAGTACTGTCAGACTGTATTCCTAGCAAAAACATTCAGATCTACACTTTTCTTTAGATATCCTGAGATCATACTTATTTTCTTAGTTTGGCAAAAGAGTAGAATTGGGAGGGACCTCCTTGGTACCATATAGTATTGTACCAAGTGATAAATATAACTTCCTAGAAAAGCAAATATTTGAGGGGAAAAAAAGGATGCACAGAAACTCTCAATGCCCTCTTTTTCCTAGGGAAATGTATAAGTAACCTAAACAAAATGAAATTTTAAGTCTAATAAAAACAAATACAGAAATGTTCTGCTGGAGCTGAGAAATTGGCATGGGCTCTGAGAATATATTTGTAATTTATTCAGCCAAAATAAAATACTTAGTTGACACACAAATACCGAACTTTTCCCCACTCTAGAAAGAGTTTCTCTGTATAGCCCTGGCTGGACTCAATCTGTAAACCAGGCTGGCCTTGAACTCCAAGATCCACCTGCCTCTGCCTCCCAAGTGCTGGGATTAAAGGCATGCCCTGCTGCTACTGCCGCCACCACCGCCACCCAGCTAAATGCCAAACTTCTTGACATTACATTTGCACGTTTATCAAGTCAGTACAAGGAAAGTCATGTTTTGTTGAAGTATTTGAAAACTTCCTTCTAACATGTTCCTCCATTTGTACAAGCCATCAGATGGACTTTCTCAAATCTACATGGAAGTTCTCCAACTGGTATTTAAGGAAATGATTTTGAGGTAGGCCTGGTAGTATGTTTTTAATTCAAGCACTGGGGAGCAGAGGCAGGAGGACCTCAAGGCCAGTAAGTTCCAGGCCCCCCAACCAGGGCTACACAGAAAAGTCCCTACTTCAAAACAGAAAGGAGGAGGGAAGATAATGGTTTTTGAAGTTTATATGTCTCAGAATACAATAGTGAACATGAATAAGCAAATAAATAATTGACAAGTAATTCAAAGGCATTCGTGGTATTCATTGCTGGGTGTTTTTATCTAACATAAGTATTTATTGTATGTGCGTTTTAATTCTTAATATTCCTCACTGGTAATATTTGTATTGAAAGGTAACAGTTGGAAATATGCTTGATCAAGGAACCAAGATATTTATAGAGTTCCTTGTTTCTTCCTTTGCATTTTTTTGTGCAAGGAACTGTCATAAGTATTATGAGTGAGGTAAGCTCTTAACATTTCTCCTTTGTGGGCAGGGAAAAGGAGGCAAAAATCTTGACAGGTTGTGATTATGTATAGTTGACTCAGACAAGCTTGAAATTTTACTTGCTTCAAACTTGTAGTGGACACTGGACGCAGCAGAGTAATGCTAGGAATAGCCTTTATTGTGTTTCAGTGTCCTGTGTATTCAGTATCTAAAAATAAGAAAGCACAATCTGCGTTGTGGAAGTTTGTCTAGGCTAAGAGCTATGGACTAGACTTAGAGCTGTGCTCCTTTTCTGAGCCATTATCCTTGCCTGCTCTGCTGCAGCCAATGTTTCCCATGTTGAATATGCAAATAAGAGGCCTGTCTTAGGAACATAATACCATTCATCCTGAATTTTCCCATCATGAACTTATAATTCATCCTGGAACCATGTTGAGTATTTATTCTCAGTAAGGACATGCTGGCATAGTCCAGCACCAATAGTCCCACCTGGTAAGACTGGCAGTCCTCAGAAACTCTGCTGGGTTTTCGTATGATTGCAGTAACACGTTAATGGTTTATAGCATATGCAGTGGCTCTGACATTGTGCTGGATGCAAGGAATGAAGAGATTATATATTATGCCATTACTATTCTGTAAACCTTGCCTTTGTTTGGGGCTTTTTATTTGGTGTAGTTTGCTGCTTGCTGATTGTATTGTTTTTTTAGACAAGAGTCTCACACTGTAGCCCAGGCTGGCCTCAGACTCTAGGCAGTGTGGTCCTCATCCTGGCTTTGGCCTCCCGAGTGCTGCAATTACAGGCATGAGCCACCACAGCCAGCTCTTTGAGACTTTTTTTTAATGACAGCTTTGATGGGTTTTTTAGTTGCTTTGGAAAAAATTAAGTGAAGATTTTCAAGATACATATCCATTTTTGTAATGAGCCTTGTGAATATCTTTTACATAAATTACCTCATTTCTGTATAAATAAATCCAGCCCAGCATCTCAGCTGTGCATACCTTTGGGCACAGTTTTCAGCGTTGTGTTTCAGTACAGTTGGATTGTGGTCTGGGTTCACTTGCCCTCACAAATCTGTTTTTCCTCAGACAAAGATGTTTAAGGAGTTAAGACTAGAGGGCCCTATATAACTAGAACTCTTGAGTCAGTTAGACCCAGGAATGAAACCCAGAGCTGTCAGTACCAGAGAGATGTGAAGGCTGGGTGCCTTGGAAGACCAGGTTTTGTCCTTGTGTTCTTTCATCTTAAGTCATTCAAGGTACAAAACTTGATCACCTTGTCTGCCAGTATCTGACCTGGTACAGGCTCTGAGTAGCCTTTATTTTCTTCCCATGTCAGTTTTGAAAATCCAGTGACAGCAGGCAAGGTCTTCCAACTTAGACTACTTTAGACAGGTAGAAAGAGAGTCTTTCCTAAAAGCTTTTCCAGATAAATGTTGCAAGTGCACTTACCTTGATCTAGTATTCCAGTGAAAGAGGTCATTGTTAGGCTTTTTGCATGTGAATTCTTGCTGGCATAAGTTGAGACTTGTTTGGGCTCTATTCTGACAATTTGGATTCTTGGTTTTTGTTTTGTTGGGTGGTTGGGTAGTTGAGATTTTAATTACATTTCTACCTTCCCTCCCCACTCTACTTCAGATGTGAGGCTTCAAATAAAAGACCGTAATTGTTATGCATGTATGTGTATGCACAAATATCCCTACCTCTAACCTGCTCGCTCTGTGTCTTACTTGTGTATGTGTTTTCAGGCTGAACAACCAACTGGAGTGCTTTTCATGGGGAATACCACATAATTTGCTTTTGACTAATGTCTTCTACGTTTTTATTGCTAACGAGTTCGTTCTGATATTGTGTTAAGAGAGAAGGGGAAACCTTTTTAATAGATCCAGATATAGCATTGGAGGGGGTTCACTAAATATCTCTGCTGTTTTGTTTTTAAATTATATAATAAGGTGTTAGAATAAGCCTCCCTTGAAAATGCAGCATAAAGATTTAGATATACTTTCCCTTTCTTCATTGCTTCATCTAAGGATGTTTGAAGGCAGTTGTGATTTGAACCAACTCTCCATGGTTGACTTTAAAAAGTGTTAACAAGTTAAAGTCGTTTCTCAGATAATCAAGTGGAAGATATCAAAGTGAGCACTTATTTTGCAGTGTTATATTATGTTATATTTGATATTTTTAAAAAATTTACCTGTACGGCTGCCTGGTGCCCATGGATTCTGGAAGAGAGTGTTGGCGCTCCTGGAGCTGGATTAGACTATTGCAAGCCACAGTGCCCATGCTGGTAACCAAACCCAAGTCCTCTGCAAGGAAGAGCAGTGCACACATGCTCTCGACTGTGGAGCCGACTTTCCAGCCCCATGCTTGACTGTTTTTAATTTTTATTGTGGAACATGAATTTTTGTTAACCAGAGGACATAAGTTTTGAAAATATGCAAACATAAAGAGGTACGTAGAGAACTCCTTCACTCACCTGTCTGAGACAACACTTCATATCGCCGGAGAAACTGTTACCAGCGGCAGCCCTGACTGCCCACACACAGTTCCTTGTTTTGTCCCTGGCTTGCTGCTACGATTTTTAACGTTGTATTCCACCCTTTCACTGTCTCTCCTTCAGGAAGCCTATGAGAATATCCCAGGCCAGTCCAAGATCACGTTCCTCTTACAAGCCGTCAGAAACACAACAGCTGCCGAGGAGGTGACGCTTCAGTGTGGGGACTGCCTCTCATGAGACGGCTGTGGTGTCGGGATGCTCAGAGCGATGACAAGAATTTTAGTGATTAGTTACAACATAGATAAGAGCTAGCAGCTTGACACAATCCTTAAAAAAATCTTACTTAGTTTTGAGGCTGACATGGAAATTTCCAGGTCTTTTGCCTCTATCTCATAAGTGTGTCACACACATAGCAAATCATTTCTAGCTATAAAATTGGTTTCTTTCATTGACCTATGTCATTCTAAAGGAAGAAAGTTCTATTCACAGAGCACTTGGGGAGAAATTAGATTTACTTATTTCATGTGCTTAAAGGGTTTGTATACATGTATATATGTGCACCACATATGTGCCTATGGTTTGTTTTGAACTACCATGTGGGTGCTGGGAACAAAACCAGGTCTTCAAGAATGTCAAGTGCTCTTGACTGCCAAGCCATCTCCAGTCCCTCACACAGCATATTAATGTTAACTGAATATTTTGAATGTGCATTTATAAAATCTATACATATGAACATCTTAGATAAAGCATGTGTGCTGAAGAGAAGCTTGGGAACTGACCACTCTTAGGGTTTCTCTCTGTAGCCCTGGCTATCCTGGAACGACTTCTGTAGACCAGGTTAGCCTTATTCTCGTAGAGATCTACCTGCCTCTGCCTCTAGAGTGCTGGAATTAAAGGTGTATACTACCACACCCAGCTGTTTTTATATGTTTTTAGAAGGACCATCTTAATAAGATTTTTAGCAAAAAAAGGAAAGGTGCCCAAAAAGAAAGATAGTCCCCGGAACCTTGTTTTTAAAATAAGCATGTGTTCCAGTGTGTGCATGTGTTTTGAGAGGTCAGAGGTTGACTTGGGTCTCTGATTTGGCTAGACTGGCTAGTGCCCAACCCCCGGGATTCCTCCTGAGTCTGGTTTCCCAGACTTGGACTATAAACAAATGTCACCATACCTGTTTTTACAAGCACTTTGCCAAGTGAGCCGCCTCTCCAGTCCATCTTCTTTAAAAAAAGAAAAAGAAAGTAAGGGCTTGCATTGTAGCCCAGGCCAACCTTAATTGTGACAGTTTTCCGTATCTGCCCAGCCAGGGAGTGAGGCTTTTTAGTGAATTATCTATTGTGCAAGGTTTCGATTTACTGGAATTTTAATGCATTTCCCCTGTGGTAAATGGAGCTATACACTGGGCTTTTATAGTTTGCTATTCTTCTGTGTTTAGTACCTAATTTTTATTGTTTCCCACCATAAAGTAATATCCTCACACTGTTGAATATCTCTTTGAGGAAAGTGTTGAGTGCTCAGGTCTAGAAAGCCCTGCACACAAACCTTGGATGCACAGAGAGGTGATAGATATTCTTTTTTATTTTAAATACTTTATTTTATGTACATTGGTATTTTGACTGCATGTTTGTGAGAGAGTCAGATCCCTTGGAACAGGAGTTACAGACATTGTGAGTTCTTGTGGGTGCTGGGAATTGAACCCAGGTCCTCTGGAAGAGCAGCCAATGCTGTTAACCACTGAGCCATCTCTCCAGACCCCATAGATACTTAGCTAACAGACAACTGAATGTAAATGCTTGTGGTGCTTATGACTAGAAAGAGATATTTTAAAAACTCAAAGGGGCTTTGAAATGAATTAGAAACAGGACACTGAGACCCATCAAGGCAGAGGGTTGGAAATACTATCTCCAGTAAGACATGAGGCTAATAGCAATTGTCTCTTGATAGGCTAGACAAATGGCTGCTGTTCTCCTTCGGCGTCTTTTGTCCTCTGCATTTGATGAAGTCTATCCAGCTCTTCCATCAGACGTCCAGACTGCCATCAAGAGTGAACTGCTAATGATTATCCAGATGGAAACACAATCTAGCATGAGGAAAAAAATTTGTGATATTGCTGCAGAATTGGCCAGGAATTTAATAGGTATGTACACAGTGGGATACAGGAGGGAGAAGGGCATACTAGTTGCTGTGCTTGTTATTTGGGGGGGGGGAGGTTGAGACAAGCTCTTGATCAGCCTTAGATTGTCCTAGAATTCCTTGTATCTCAGATTGGCCTGGAACTTGGCAGTTGCCCCCCCGGCGCCATGCTGGAGTGACAAGCATGTACTAATATGCCTGGCCCTTTTTTCTTCTTTGCTATCATGCTTTGAGGCAGGCTCTGTGTAAGCCAGGCAGGTCTCAAGTTCTCATCAGTCCTGCCCCAGCTTCCTGAGTGCTGGGACAGCAGGTGAGAGTCACCAGGGCCTGCTCTCGTGGTCCTTCTTTAGGGTATTTATCGGTACCAAAGAACTTTGTATTCTGTCCAAAAGGAATGTGATTAAGAGTCTACACAGAGCCAAAAATGACATGTTTGTGAAGTATAGTTCTGATATTTTTAACAACTGCTATCCCAAGTGCCCTTGCAGACATTTTGTGTCTTTTGATTTGGGTCTCGGTACACAGGCTTGCTCTGACCTCGCTAACTGCCCAGAGCTCAGGTACTCTGATTACAGGCCTGTGTTACTACACTAATATGTTAAGGAACTTTTTTCCTTTCCTGAGTTTGGAACACAGCCTTGTACATGCCAGATAGTTCTGTCACTGAGCTACAGTCTGAAGCCCCTCTGGGAGAACTTGTAAATTGGGGGGTGGGGGGTGGGTAGCTTTTTGGACCTGTCTTAATCTCCTTTAATTATCCTTAGGTTGGAACAAAGTAAGGGTATTGTGTTGGTAGGGTACAGCTCAGTGGTAGAGTACTTGACTAGCTGCTCAAGGCTTAGGATTTAATGTCTGAAACCATAAATGAAGTTAGAAACAAGAGTTTGTAATGTCCAGCTTTTTAAAAAGAAAGGTAATAGGGGAATAGAAAAAAAAAAAAGGAAAGAAAGGAGAAAAGACAAACAGGACTCACTATGGTGCCTGGGCTTTGTTCTGTAGACCAGGCTGGCCTCAAACAAACTCACAGAGATCCGCCTGCCTCTGCCTCCCAGAGTGTTAGGCTCACAGGTGAGTGCCACCGCCCCCAGCTGGCCTCAGACTCTATACAGTTCCTTGTGGCAGTGTGAGCAGTGGGCCTCTGAAGGGGCGCAGTGTCTGCTGTGTGTCCAGGCTAGCCTTAAACTTAGGGCATTCTTCTCCTTCAGCCTGCCAAGTGCTGGGATTATAGATAGGCTTGATTCCTTTCTTTGCTAAGCTTTTTCCCCCCCAGTACTGAGGGTTGAGTGTAAAGCCTTACACATACTAGGCAAAAAATACTTTACCCTAAGCTGGCCTTGAACTTGTGATTTTCCTGCCCTAGACTCCTGAATAGTTGGGATTTTACACCTGAACCACTAGGTCTGGTTTAAAATTTGTGTTTTTTCAGTCTTGTTAAATAAATACTGATGGGGGCTAGAGAGGTGGCTCAGTGGTTAAGAGCACTGTCTGCTCTTCCAAAGAACCTGGGTTCAATTCCAAGCACCTACACGGGAGCCTACAACTGTCTGTAATGCCAATTCCAAAGGATTTGACACCTTCACCCTAATGCACATGAAATAAAATTAAATAAAAATAATAAACGCTGATGGCGCCCTAGAGTGCATATATAGCGCCCTACATACACTGCTCAGTGTGCTACACCCGTGACTGCCAGCAGTCTGCGACTGTATAGTGAGACTGCCTCGAAAACACCGTAAGTGTCAGCCCCATCTTCAGACCCTGGATTCCTGGTGTTTTCTCCAGTTGGAAAGTATTAATTACTTTGATTTCCAGTCTGGCTTTGCCTCACAGTGGGGGCAGGGTGAGGGGGGGTGTATGTTGGAGGCCTTGGGGGGTTTAGAACCAAATACTTCATTTGGTAAACAAAAGTGCTGCCTTCTCTAGTAGTCTAAGCTTAAGCAGTGCTCCTATCTGCCAACATGAACCTTTAAATGCACAGTTGACTTCTTGAACTTTCAGTGCAGTTTTTACAGTGAAGACCTGTTTAATGGGATTTTTAATAGCACAGGTGGCCTTCGCACTAGTGTGTATTTTGATTCACACATAATATTGTGAGGTTTGAACTGCACACTTTATGCCTGAATTTTGTATTTGTAGATGAGGACGGCAACAATCAATGGCCTGAAGGTTTGAAGTTCCTCTTTGATTCAGTCAGCTCACAAAACATGGGACTCCGGGAAGCTGCCCTTCACATATTTTGGTATATAATCTGTTCTAATATTTTGAAAATGTTAATGTCACTAACATCTAAAACCTTGTAGCTGATTGTTTTAGCCTAGCAGTTTTGAGAGTTATAATTTTTGTATTCATGTTGGAAACAAGTCTGGAAAAAGCAGAAACAATTGCTCTGTCCACGTGTGGCAATTTTGTGTGTGTCTCTGACAATTCTAAAATGTTTTCACACAGGACTAAGTGTAACTTAGAAAAACCACTTTGATGATATTTTGAAAATGGGAAATGTTTTTCTGGGTCATTTTTGATCGTATTTTGTACTATTTCAGAAGCTTCTGTGCATCTAGGAGCAGAGGTTGGAGCTGAGCATCCGGGACAATTACATGGCTGATACTTGTTTACAGTATCAGCACCACTAGCTTTGTAACCTTGCAAGTTGTGGGCAGTATAGAACAGTTTGTAAACACCACATCACTGCTGTAGTTCAGTAAAAATGTTTCATTTAGTTGTTTTCCAAATGCAGAGTGAAAGAGCTTGAATGCCCTGGGTCACTAAGACTAGATGCCAGCTAGTGGGAAGAGTGTGGGTTCTACAGGTCTAACTTCTTGTCCTGTCCTGCATGTTAGACAGCTTCTAGCTGAGACAGAGAAAGGATGAGGCAGGGGCCTGGAGCGGCCGCTGCGTGCTCTGGGTGCAGCCTCAGCTGCCTTGTTTATTCACCTGTGCAGAGAACATGTGTGCTGCGTGTCTCGAAGGACTGGTGGCTACTGTTGATTCTGCATTTTGAATCTTTTGTTAGGAACTTCCCTGGAATTTTTGGGAACCAACAACAGCACTATTTGGACGTCATCAAACGGATGTTAGTTCAGTGTATGCAAGATCAAGAGAACCCCTCGGTAAAGAGTTCCGCTGCCACTAATGTTTCCACCTGCTCTGGGACTAGCCGCGAGCTGGCTTCATGGAGCAAAGGGGCATTGTTTCTTCTGGTTCTTTTTCTTTCTTCCTTTTTTTTTCTGTTTTATTTATTTCTGTGGGTGTGGGTGAAGAAAGGGGAGATTCCCCCCACCTTTATGTGAATGCTGGGGATCAAGCTTCTGCAAGCACTGTTACCCTCTTAGCCATCTTGTCAGCCCCCCATTTTTACTTTTATTCCTTAAATGTAAATACTGGATCCACTGATGAAGGTTCAGCTTGATCTGCCGAAATGGTCTCACATGTGACCTCTTCTGCATCCCTTTAGATCAGGACGCTGTCCGCCAGAGCTACAGCCGCCTTTATACTTGCCAATGAGCACAATGCTGCTCTGTTCAAACACTTTGCAGACTTGCTACCTGGATTCTTACAGGTAAGAAAAAACACCTAAAGAGACAACAGTCCTACCCCATGTTGGTTTCCTGGAGGTAAAATTTCCATCACTTGTATAGTCTGTTGCTTCATTTGTTCAGTGCATATTTATTGCCTGTTAAGTGCTAGTATTAGCAACCCAGGAGTGAGCATAGTGATATGTGTCCACTGAGCCCACATTTACTGCCCTTGAAAAGGCCTCTGAAGTGTGGACATCAGAAGACAAATCTGTCGACCATGCTGGCCTCCACCTCCCGAGGGTGGGATTGAAGGAGTGTGCCACCCCACCCTCATCCCCTGCTCGGACAGGGGCCTAGCTGCCTCAAACTGAAAACCCTTCTGAGTGGTGCTGAAAGACTGACAATTTAATATTCTAAGGCTGCCTCCTCCTGCCTTTAGTCACAAGAAAGGGCTGGTTTGGGTGCTGTAGTGATTCTCAGTCTTGTCCAACACCAAACACCTGGAGCTTTGTTCGTTTGTTTTTTGGCATCGATGTCTCATTTTAAAATGTAATCACGTAGACAAATGTGGCAAATGTGCGTGTATACTTCTTAAATGCCAGTGTATGTGCCCATTACTGAGTCTGAAGAAAAAATAAAACGCAGTGCAGTAAAGTGGCCTGCTTTTCGACAAGCAAGTGCTTAGGCACAGCCACTCTAGAAGACCATCATCAGACAAAATGGCTTGTGATCTGTGCACAGAGCTAAAACTAGATGGACAGAGATGGCATTTGTTTTTGCTGTTGGCAAAATTTCCTGACATGGGCTGGGCATGTGGTGGTTTGCACCTATAATCCCAGCACTTTGGGAGGGATGTCTGTGAGTTTGAGGCCAGCCTGCTCTACAAGGTGAGTCCAGGATAGCCAGGGCTAGACAGAGAAACCCTGTCTCAAACAAAACCAAAGAAAAGGAAAAAAGTCTCTGACATGGAGCCTGGGAAGAAAGATGATGGCTCATCCGGTGGAATGTTGCAGTGCCAGATGAGGACCTGGCTTTGGATCCCAGCACCACAGTGGCCGAGACCTGTGCATGCACGGAGCTCACTGGGTGGCCAGTCTAGCCTGAAGGCAAGCTCAGGTCTTCAAAAATTAAGGTGGAAAGGGATGGAGGAACACACCTAATGTTGACCTCTGACCTCCAGATACAGGAGAGTTTGCAGTTACCAAAGTCCTTTACATTAAAATGTCATGGAATTTGCATATGACCATGTGTACTATGTGTACTTGAAATCCTCTATTGCTTCTAATACCTGCAGGAGAGAGGGGCTGTACAGTAGTTGTATTCTTTAGGAAGTACTGATGGGAAGCCTTGGCTGGGTGTGGTGGCCTCTTCCTTAATCTCAGCACTTGGGAGGTCAGAGGCTCTGATTTTTGAGGCCAGCCAGAATAAACAGACCTTGACTCAAAAAAGTTTGTGCATATCTACACAGTTTTCCCACTATTTTTGGTCATAATTGGTTCAACCTACGGATATAACTAAAGGTATTTAAAATAAGTTGTTAGATTCTAGGCCCAGATCATATGATTCCCCGTTTTTAGAAATAGTGATCATGAGAAGTCCATGATGAGAGAATCTTGTGACTCCCTTGTAAGCCAAAGGCACTGTGTCTCCTGGCCTTAACTTTTCTTGACCTCAGTATGGCTAGTCAGAAGTGAGAAATTGCATTCTAGTTGAGGGGGGCCACACAGCTCTCTCGACAGTTCCTGTGAGGTCGCCTTCCACCAGGTCCTGCCCCGTGTTTTGTTGTGGTTTAGCCGCCTTATATCAGGCCAAAGTCTATTTCATTGTTTTTGTATTTTAATTTTTCATTTTTATTTTATTTACATTGCTGTTCTGCCTCCATGTATGTCTGTGTGAGGGTGTCAGATACCCTGGAACTAGAATTACAAACAGTTGTGAGCTGCCATGTGGTTGCTGGGATTTGAACCTGGGTCGTTAGAAGAGCAGCCAATGTTCTTAACTGCACCTCCAGCCCCCTATTTGGGGGAGGGGGAGGGGTGTCTAACATTCCTCAAAAGGAAGATATTCTCTTGCTTCCAAGTAGAACATTTGCATTTGCCTGATTGCATCGGTCAGATAGTGCTTCTTGGGAGTGTTTTGGCTAATGAGGCTTCACAGCAGAAGGTGAGTCTTGACGGTTTATTTTCTGTTTTATCCTGTAGGCTGTCAATGATTCATGTTACCAGAATGACGATTCAGTCCTGAAATCCCTCGTTGAGATTGCAGATACTGTTCCAAAGTATCTGCGCCCTCACTTAGAAGCAACTCTACAGCTAAGTCTAAAGGCAAGTTAAATCCCCCAGTTGGTGTTGTGTTTGTGTTCCCTAGTCCAAGCCGCTGACTGTGTGCACGTTTGTCTTCGTAGCTGTGTGGAGACACCACCCTCAATAATATGCAGCGCCAGCTGGCCCTCGAGGTGATTGTGACCCTGTCTGAGACCGCAGCTGCAATGTTAAGAAAGCACACCAATATTGTTGCACAGACTAGTAAGTCAGAACTCTTCAAACCTTCTGTGATGTAAACATTATTGGGTAAATCTGCTAGGATCTATGCGGCTTCTCAGCTGTATTCAGAATGTGAGTATGTCTTGAAAATTAGCTGAGTCTGGTTGTACATCTGTACATGTCTGCCTGAACCCAATATTGGGAGCTGCTTTTAGGACTTGGCAGATCTCTGAAGCCTGGTATTAAAACCAAGGTTGGCATTGTTGGATCGCCTACATTGTTCATAGAGTAAAAGTTAATGCAGAAGGGACAGACATTAACAGCAAACTGAAAGGCAGAGGGCATGGCTTCGGTGCCTCCAGCAAAGACAGGGCTGAGGTTGAGCCCTGCTCAGCACATACAGCCCTGAGGAGAGGCCCATGGGACTGCTGTGCTCTGGAGCTACTTTAGCTTAGGTACCCAGCCTAGCTTTTTGTGCGCTAGATTTAGAAGGTGAATGTACTCAAGATGTAGTTTCTACAATGAGTGATGAATTTTTTAAAAACTTTTTAAAAAGACTTACCATGCATACAATGTTCTGTCTGCATGTATGTACACCTACACACCAGAAGAGGGCACCAGATCTCACTATAGATGGTTGTGAGCCACACTGTGGGTGCTGGGAATTGAACTCAGAACCTCTGCAAGAACAGCCAGTGCTCTTAACCTCTGAGCCATCTCTCCAGCCTCAAATTTTTCAAACTCTTAATGGCAGGAACAAGGAAAGGGTCTCTGCTGTCAGGACTCTTGTTGGCAATTCCAGCCAAAGCATGACAGTAACATACTGAGAATTGGAAGCAAAGCAAACACTGCTTATTTGTTCCTTGCTTGCTCAGAGAGTTTAGTGAGATTTCTAACAATAAGAACACTAGCAATGATAGAAATAATGTGAGGAGAGGAGAGCCAGCCAGATCCCTCAGAGACAAACGGAAGTGACAGCAGGTCTCGGGTCAGTCTGCGCCCGGTGCCTCTCCAGTCAGGCTAAGTCCCTGAGTTGGGGGCTACATGAGATCCTGGGGAGCTTGTCCGCACAGATGCGAGGGCAGGTTTCCTGCTGAGTGGGGCAGGGAGCATCAGAACATACAGCTCCCCAGAAACAAGCTGACCCCCAAGATGATTCATCAGAGGTATGGGGACAGCTGGTTCTTTTTGTAGAAGAAACGTTCCAACCCCAGATATGTTAACAATAATAATAATCTAGGGTTGATGAAAGATCCAAATAAATATGGATAGGTTTTATAGGTAGACATTTAATTAAAAAACATTTTTAAGACTTAGTTACAAACCAGAGATTAAGACATTACTATATTTGCAAATAATCAAAGGAAATTCTTGATCAACCACCTATCAAAAGACAAGGTTCACACCAGCAGGGTATAATCCAGGCCAGTCTGGGCTGCATGAGCCCCTGTGCTCACAACAAAAAAAAAAAACCTAAGCTTAGAGATTTTCAGTATAGGTATAGCCAGCAAGCTTTGTTATCTAGAAATGAAATTTGTAAGACAGGATTCTGACTTAGCATTGCTAGGCCTCAATAAAAACAAGAGTGATTAAGAGTATGGATTATGAGAGGGTTGGTGGTGTTGCTAAGTGATGTGGAAAGCTAGCGAGCTCAGGAAGGACAGGGAGGATTTGCGGGTCATCCATCCAGTCCCTTAAAAGAATTCTGTAACAGTTCTTGCCAAAGTTAAAGTGGGAGGGCATTAAGGCAGTTTTGGGAGTGTGTGCACTTGTTCCCTGGTATTTACAGAGCTCACAACCCAGCAATCTTCATAGGCATCAGGCCACACTGTGGGTAGCGGTGCTATGTAGACCCTGTTCAGGGCTTCTTTCGTAAGGCTGACCGGGAAACTGGAGTCTCTTCTTGCACGCCGCATGGGTCAGGGTACAACTCAGGCATTAGGCTCTAGTGACAAGCAGCCTTCCTCCCTGAGCTGCCGTGCCAGCCGTCAGGAGTGCTGTGAGTGGAGCTTCTCACACACAGGGTGTAGATCCTGTGGGTGTGAGGGCTGGCTGCAGAAAGTCAGTCACATTTCAAGTTCGTGTGCATGCAGTGTGTGTGTATGTGTGTGTGCATGCGTGTAAAGGGAAAAATCTACAATAAATTCAGTCCTGAGGCCTGAGTTGACTGTTCCCTCAGTTCCTCAGATGCTGGCGATGATGGTGGACCTGGAGGAGGACGAGGACTGGGCGAACGCTGACGAGCTAGAGGACGACGACTTCGACAGGTAATCTCGCGCATCACCTTGCACACACGTGTCACCTACACATGCATGTCACCTGCACATGGGGCTCTGAGGCCCTGCTCCTTCCTCACATTGTCATCTTTGAATGGAGGTGAAAATGTGTCTTTCTGTATCACATAGGTGACATTTTATTCCTTATATGTAATTTCTGTTAATTGCATTTTTAACAAATGTTCTTAAAACATTTTACTTGAGAGGTAACTAAAAGTACAGGAAAAAAAAAACTATTTTTTTTTTTTAATCAGGAAAAATACCCATGACAACAAACAATGTTAGTCTGGGATTTCTTCAAGAATTAATGCTGTGTGTGTGTGTGTGTGTGTTGTTAAAGCTATGGTTCACTTAGAATAGTGTCAGCAAAATTCCCCAGGACGCACCACATTTCCCATTATAAGGTGATTAGTTTCATAGTGACACAGGGGTGACCAGTTTGTACACCAAATGAACACAGTTGACTTGATTTAGTTGGCATTGGCCACCAGGAGTACAGGTTCCCATGGTAGAGCCAATCCAGAAGGGGAAGTCAAGACAGAGGTTGCCCACAGTCACTTGGCCATTTCTCTTGTTCTTTCCAGCTCATTGTGCTATGTAGCCTCCTTTTCTCTAGAAGAACTAAGAATTACTTCCCTAACAGGTTAATTGTCAGAGTGAGCACACAGGTGTTTGGCTTACAGAGTTCGCGCTGTGGTCTTTGGTCAGACGTGGCCATATTTCCTTCCCTAGTTCAGCTTCTAGGACTTGTTTCTCCCTGCCCTGTGAACAGCACTCACACCTAGTTGATTTAAGAAACTGCTTTTTCAAAAACAAGCAAAATGTTTTGATTAAATTTTCTTTTTTGTTGTTTTTGAAACAGGGTTTTTCTGTGTAGTCTAGGCTGTCCTAGAACTCAACCAGAACTGTAGACCAGGGTAGCCTTGAACTCAGAGATTTGTGTACCTCTTGAGTGTGCCACTATACCCATCAATCTAGTTAGCTAGAAAAGACTTTTTTCTGGAAGTGATAAGATTTCCTGTGTGTGTGTGCGCGCGCGAGGGTGATGCAGTCTTAGCAGGTTTCAGAGGGACATTCTTGTGGTCTGTTAACTGTTGTCCGGCTGGGGACATCCTGAGACCTCATCTTAGAAGCAGCTGAGTTCCCAGTGGGGAACCTGCTGGCTCTGAGCTTCTGTTTCAGCTGTCTGTGCTCTGTCACAGGTGAATTGATTGTTTTTCTAGGGGGACAGATACTTTCCACAGTAGCTGCTTTTGCTTAATTCTTGAAAAATGAAATCCAGGCAACAGGACAGAAATACCCTGGTAGACTGAGTAAAGTTTCTGTGTGCCAGACCTACTGTGGAATGCTAGCCTCGTGTGCAGGAGCCCAGCACCGTCCCTGATTTAGCATGCAAAGTTTCTTGGTACCTAAGCTTCTCCTCCTCGACGGGTTTTTAACTCCCAGTTTTACATAGGAAGACTTCCTCAGTTCTGGCCAGATGACATGTTTTGAAATACTGACTCTTCATGCTTTTTTGCTTATGCTGATTGTGTGTGTTCAGCAATGCAGTTGCTGGTGAGAGTGCGCTGGACCGGATGGCCTGTGGACTTGGTGGAAAGCTCGTCCTGCCGATGATCAAGGAGCACATCATGCAGATGCTTCAGAACCGTAAGCTGCCAACATCTCAGATGGTCCAGCAGTGCGCGTGCCCTCCTAACGCTTAAGTTTAAGCTCGGACAAATGTTTAAAGTTAATCTGCTTGTTTCCAGAATGCTTAACCTAATTCTTAATAGTCTCCTGATGAAATTCTGTTGAGTCTAAAGCTAAAGAATGTCTTTTCAGGAACCAGCATAGTGACACATCCCTGTTAGGCCAGCACTTTGGAGCCTGTTAGGAGGGTCATAAGTTTAAAGCCAAGTTAAACTATATTGTTAAGACCCCGGCTCAGTAATAAAGTTTTACCTCAATGCTAAAGATATTGCTCTTTTTTCTCCTGAATTAGTATCCGTGCATAGGAGGAAAAACGATATCCTTAAAGAAAAGGAACTCTTCTGTCGTTGGATGGTTGTTAGTGGGTTGGTTGCTTTGGGTTTGGGTGGAGAGAGGGGTGGTGTGTTCCAGCTGTAGCTGACCTGGAACTCTGAAGCCAGGCATTTAGTATGCTGCTGTAATACCAGAGCTTGGGAGTGGAGATGCCAAAGATCAAGAGTTACAGGCCAGCCTGAGCTTCATGAGACCCTGACTATAAATAATCAGATACATACATACATACATACATACATAAGTTTGAGGACTGAAAAAAAAAAGGAAAAATTTTATTGGATACAGTTATATACAAAGCCATTTGTATTAAGTATTTGTTCATTGGTCAGTTTCCTATCTTTTATAATTATTGTTACTTGTGCTTAATTTCAATTTGTTTTTAATTAAAAAGTTGATAAGCATGATCATTTTTTAAGATTGAAAATACAAGCCAGGAACCCAGAGCCTTGTGTATGGTGGGTGAGCACTCTTCCACTGAGCAAGCTGTAGCCCAGCCCTGAATGACATAACTACTCTTGAAAGTCAGGCAGTAAAGTGGGTGTGGTGACACAGCTGTCATAGTGAGTGAGGCAGTGATGGCAAGCTCAGCCTAGGCTGGCCATATGTAGCAAGGCTGTGTCTGTCTGACAGCAGGAAAGAGGCTCCGCCCAGGTAGGTCAAGGTCCAGTTTTGTAAAACACATGGGAGGCTTGTTCTTGTAGTGCTACTGAGCCCAGCCTGCTTAGTCTCAGGCTGGACAAGGATGTTGTGCTGTAGGGTAGCTATGTTTCTCTCTACTAGAATTAGCGTGAGAGTGTCTGATGATTGTTCTTTTTCACAGCTGACTGGAAGTACCGGCACGCAGGCTTAATGGCTTTATCTGCCATTGGTGAAGGATGCCACCAGCAGATGGAGGGAATTCTAAATGAGATTGTAAATTTTGTCTTGCTTTTCCTCCAGGATCCTGTAAGTACCAATAAATGTTTTATAACTATTGTCTTAATTTCATGAGGAGTTTGTTGCCATTACTAACACAAGGGAACATGTTCTAGCACCCAAGAGTCCGGTATGCAGCCTGCAACGCCGTGGGTCAGATGGCTACAGACTTTGCACCCGGTTTTCAAAAGAAATTTCACGAGAAGGTGCGTAGCACGCCCTCAGTTACCCTGCAGACTTGAAAAGGAGGTGCACACCTCAAAACGCTTGGTTTCATTTTCCAGGTGATTGCAGCTTTGCTTCAGACCATGGAAGACCAAGGCAACCAAAGGGTGCAGGCCCATGCAGCAGCTGCTCTTATTAACTTCACTGAAGACTGTCCCAAGTCGCTGCTTATTCCATACTTGGATAACCTGGTGAAGCATCTGCATTCCATTATGGTACTCAAGCTCCAGGAGGTGAGTTTCCAGGTCCTCAACACCCTCTGTGTAGGGCATGGGATTGGCTGGGTGGATAAGAGCTGAGGTGGAGGTATTGTCACTAAGAACCAGAGAGGTAGAAGAACAGGCAAGCTGTGCTCCATGTAATTAAAGTTAGGAAACAAAAAAAAGTTAGGAAAGTAAAAAAAAAATCTGTATGTGGATTGAATTGGTAGGGAGAATGTTGACCACCAACCAGAGTGACAGAAATGGCAAACATGGGCTGGAGCGATGGCTCAGAGGTTAAGAGCACTGTCTGCTCTTCCAGAGGTCCTGAGTTCAATTCCCAGTACCCACATGTTGGCTCACAGCCATCTATAGTGAGATCTGGTACCCTGTTCTGAGATGAAGGTATAAATGCAGCTATTGTATGCATAATAAATAAAATTTAAAAAAAGAAATGGCAAACATGGAAAAAATTACCTGTATTATGATTTTGTTTGGTTTTGAGTCAGTGAATTAAGTCCAGGATGGCTTCAGGTTTGCTTTTCTAGCCAATAATGACCTTGAATTTCTGATCTTCCTCAATTTCTGGTATTATAGGAGTTTGCCATCACAATGGCCATATATAGTGATAGCTACATTTTTAGCTATCAGCAGGTGCAACATGGAAACCGCTGGGTGACTGCAGCATGCTGAGCACACTGTCAGCTGTGAGAGGTGTTCAGAAAGACCGTGAAAATGGATTACTGATAGGAAAATGGGCTGTATGCTAAAGAGCCAGGAGTAATGCCAGTACTTGGGAGACTGAAGCAAGAAAATCCCACATTCAAGGCCAGCTTGACCCTGTCTCAAAGAAATGAATGCTAAGCCCAGAAAATAAGTCTCCTTTTCTCTGTTGGACTCGGCCAACATAAAGTCACTGTCAAATCGCCTCATAAATTTATACAATTCTTGTACTTCATATGAACCACAAGAGACACTGCTGACTGGTTAGAGAGCAGGGATGTAGATGGAAAGTGAGCACCTCAGAAGGAGTTCAGAGCAGAGGTCCATGCATTCAGTGTCAGGTTGGAGGAGAGAAACTAAAGATGGAGTTCTGACTGTGTGAAGAAAGGTGGACTCACTGAAGATGAACAGGCTGGTTGCTGTCATCTGTAATAAATAGATCCAACAT
This sequence comes from Rhombomys opimus, assembly GCA_010120015.1. Taxonomy (NCBI): domain Eukaryota; kingdom Metazoa; phylum Chordata; class Mammalia; order Rodentia; family Muridae; genus Rhombomys; species Rhombomys opimus. Next base: position 1,734,056 of record REGO01000110.1, read on the forward strand.
GGCTTTTGCTAGTGGGTTTCGATAGGGCACCCATGTATGGGCTGTGTGAAGACTGTTGGGAGCTGGTTGAGATGCTGGGAAGAGCATAGTGTTCAGGTAGCTAGGAGAAAGGCTGCTGAGATTGTGGTTGCCACTGACAGGGAAGTGAAGGGACTTTAGAGAACTGACTATTGCCAGCAGACAATGGTCTCTGCTACAGGGTCACTGTTTTTCTCCCAAGAAAGAAACATGTGGAAGGGGAAAGCAGACTTTCCTGGAGGGGTCACCCAGGGGGAGTTGGATCAGAAAGATAAAGAAGTGAGCCGGGCAAGGTGGCTCATGCCTGTAATTACAGCACTAGGAAAGAGGATCTGTAGTTTTAAAGTCAGCCCTGGCTACACAGGGACTTGGGGTGTCATCTGAGCTGCTGCGGATTGGTGTAATGAGTCACAGAAAGAGTATTTCTCAGTGACACAGTAAGACAGCATGAAACAAATGACTTAAACCAGTGGGCAAAAGGTAAGCTCTACACAGAAAAACAAACTAGAAATGACTCCAAAGTAGTGTTTCATCAGCTGTGAGGTAGAGCTGTGTGCTTCTGATGTCTGGAAACGCTGCTACGATTTCTGTTTCAGAAAAACTAGGAACTGTAAGGGAGGAGGGTTTGAAATTCTGGCCAGTTACTGAAATGATTTCTTTCATGTCTTCCTTCCAGCTTATTCAGAAAGGCACCAAGTTAGTTTTGGAACAAGTTGTGACATCCATTGCATCAGTTGCAGATACTGCAGAAGAAAAATTTGTCCCCTACTATGACTTATTCATGCCGTCGCTGAAGCACATTGTTGAGAACGCAGTCCAGAAGGAGCTGAGGCTGCTGAGAGGGAAGACCATCGAGTGCATCAGCCTCATTGGTCTGGCAGTTGGCAAGGAGAAGGTGTGCGGCTTGGGTTGGGATGGGTTCACTGTCTGGAGTTGGCTGCAGGGCCTTGAGGTGCTGGGGGGGAGGGTCTTTCCATCTGGTGAATGATTCTCTGAATGCTGGGGTGGGGGTGTTTTCTTAGCCTTCCTTCATGCATCTGTGGGATATGCATTAGTAAGATGTCTTTCCCTTCACGCTCTAGTTCATGCAGGATGCATCAGATGTGATGCAGCTGCTGTTGAAGACCCAGACAGACTTCAACGACATGGAGGACGATGACCCTCAGGTCAGCAGTTAGCTTGTGCCTATGCAGTGTTTCTTGGGTTTTGATTTATTTTATGTGTTTCCCTGCATGTATTTGTGTGCACCTTGTGTATGTCTATAAATGGTTGTGAGCCACCATGTGGGTGCTGGGAATCAAGCCCAGGTGTTTTGCAAGAACAGCAAGTGCCATAGCTCCAGCCCAAATGTTAACTTTTAGATGAGTGACGGCTTTCGGGAGATACTCTTAATTTAACCTGGTTCCAAATACATTAGTCATGGGCTATTCTAGAACCATGCTTTATTTTTTTTTCTCAGCTCTAGTAGGAAGGTACCGTTGTGCAAAGGCAGAATTTCTTTGATTTTGTTTTTGTTTTCGTTTCTTCACAATGTGTAAACAGGTAAAAGGCTAGAGTGCAAACAGCTAAAAGTAGGGAGACTGGGGACTCTGTGCTGTGGAATGTGGAAAGGACTGTATTGGCAGATGTAGAATGGTTGGTATATAGGAAATAGCCAAGAGCATTTGTGGCATGAATGGACACTCTTTACAATTAAAATAAAAGTTAAAACTTCTTTGTTTAAAAGACTAAAGTCCAATGTGCTCACTCCATGCCTGACAACTTTAATCCCACCATTTGGGAGGAAGAGGCTGGGCTCGTTTACATAAAGGGTTTCAGGTCAGCCAGGACTCCACACTGAGACCTTTTCTCAAAAAAAATACCTAAAAGTAGTGCTCCCATTTGCTGTGAGCTACCTGTGCTGCTCCTAGGCACATACCCACAGGACTCCAGATCCTGTCACACACAGTTCATACGGCCGTGTTCACCACGTCTCTATTCACAGTAGCAAGGAGATAGGGTCAGCCTAGCTGTCCATCAGCATACAAGTGAAGAACGAAAACATGGCGCACGTATGTGCAAAACAGGATTTTACTCAGCTGTGGAGGGAAAATGCAGTTTGCAGGAAAATGGATGACACAAAAAATGGAAATGGTACACTGTTGGCAGAAGATACAGGGCGACAGGCCTCCAGAAGGGAAGGACCAGGCAGAAGAAAGCATGAAGATGACATAATAAAAGCTGTGGCCTTGTGTGCTGATATTAGAACTGGGGGAGGGCTCGGGAGCATTTGTGGATGCTGTGCCAGGCAGAGGTAAGTCAGCCTCGCCTGGCAGCTGCAGAGTCCTCAGGAACTCCAGTCTGATTAGGAACGCTTGGAGTGTGTGACGTTGGGACATTGTGAACAGGGCTTAGTTAGCTATTGCCTCATGGCTGTTTAACACTTCCCCCAGATTTCTTACATGATCTCAGCGTGGGCCAGAATGTGCAAGATCCTTGGGAAGGAGTTCCAGCAGTACCTTCCAGTGGTTATGGGGCCGCTGATGAAGACTGCTTCAATCAAGCCTGAAGTAGCCCTCCTCGACAGTGAGTGTCTGCCCTGGGACACGCAGCAGCAGCAGCAGCAGCAGCAGCAGCTCCCGGCTTGTCTTCTTACACATTTGTCTTCTCTCCTGTTTTAGCCCAGGACATGGAGAACATGAGTGATGATGATGGCTGGGAATTTGTGAACCTCGGAGATCAGCAAAGTTTTGGTATTAAAACTGCAGGCCTGGAAGAGAAGTCAACTGCCTGCCAGATGTTGGTACGATGCTGGGCTCTGCTGGGCTCTGTTCATGTCCTCCATTGGTAGTTAGTGAATTGGCTCATGAGCCTGCGTGCTTGTGGATTTTCTCTATTTATTTATTGAGGAGGGGTTTCTCTGTGCAGCCTTGGCTGTCCTGGACTCACTTTGTAGACCAGGCTGGCCTCCAACTCACAAGAGAGCCACCTGCCCCTCCCCCCGGTACTGGGAGTACAGACGTATGCCACCACCACCCAGCAGATCTTCTCCTTTCCTCATTCTGTATGTGTGATGTATGAATGGGAATGCAGGCACACGCAAGCTCCATGGTGCACAGATAAGGTCACAGGGCGACTTTTAGGGGTGTGTTACCTCCTTGCACTATCAACGGTCCCAGCTGGGTCTCGTCTGGGGTCGTTAGCCTTGCACAGTGTGTTACCCATAGCCTTCTGCCACTGGTCTGTATTACATACAATTTTACAGCAGGCTTGGCATGTACACTTTGATGGAGAAGGATTGTGTGTGTGAATATTTAGTATTTCGGGGAAGTCTGTAGTGTGTGGCTAAGAATATCTTTTTTGAATAAATAAACACAGATGTGCTTCTGGTATTAGAAGATAAAGTATTCTGATTCAGTGTGTAGAGCAGACATGGTCTTTTTGGAAACCTGGTAACCTGGACCTTGATTTCTTTCAGGTTTGCTATGCTAAGGAACTAAAGGAAGGTTTTGTGGAATACACTGAACAGGTTGTTAAGCTGATGGTCCCTCTGCTGAAATTTTATTTCCACGATGATATCCTTCAACAGCTGAATAGAGAGGTCTGGGTGCAGTAAAACTATAGTAGCTTCAGTTACCTGGATTGCATTTCACCACGCCTGTTTATCTTCTCCAGCTGGGTTGTGTGTGCCGGCTCTGCATGCACCTTCATTTCTTTCCCCTTATACCAGAGGCCCGAAAAGGAAACTTAGCCATGCTGTAGTCAGCTCTTTGGCCTTACGAGAGCAAATGTCCACAGTGCTTGTTGGAGGCCACTGATGCCTTACTCTCCCCGTAAGGCTCCTGTAGTGCCAATGTGGCCACGCCTCCGAGGGATACCACCATAAATCTCAGTGCGCACTTCCTCCTCAGGTACCTGACAGCATAGCCACTACCTGTGGAGTTTGTGTCTTCACACACATATAGTTTGAAAGAGACCAATGCCAAAGCCCAGTGGTGCTCCTCAGACAGTGCTCTGGAGATTGCTCTACACAAGTCAGCTCTCCAACCTTTCCTGGTAATAGCAGAGGAAGCAAAGTTACCCTTTCTTTTATGTGTGTGGATGCTTTGCCTAGTGTCTGTGTAGTACATGTGTGCGTTACCCAGAGGAAACCAGAAGAGGGCGTCAGATCCCTGAAACTGGAGTTTTAACTTATTTTTTTGGATTTGAATTTTTATTTTATGTTGATGAGCATTTTGCCTGGGTGAATGCATTTGTACTTGTCTGCTGGTGCCATGGGGGTCAGAAGAAGACATCAGATCCCCTGGAACTGGGGTTAGGGGTGGTTACGAACCACCGGAACTGAACCCCGGTCCTCTGTTAAAGCAGCAAGTGCTCTTTTAAAGGATGGACCATCTCTCCAGCCCCTAGCCTCTGAAATTACTATATAAATGACATTAGAGAGGGAGGAGCCACCTAGTCCTGATTGTAAACCAGCAAGTCCTACACAGGGGCCATAGTAGTTTTCTTAGTAGTTGTAACTCTCATGTGGCTACAGAGCCGGAGCAATGAGAGGCACTTCACCCTCAGCAGATGTGCTGCTGTGCTATGGGGGCGGCTGAGGATGCCTTGGCTGTTTTGACATTTAAAGCACTCGCCCTAGGTGAGCACGGCTTGCCAGTTCCTGCTGTCCGTGTTGCTTATTTAGCATGTCAGTATCATGCTGGGCCTCCCCAGAGCTTCCTTGGTAGTAAGTATCATTCCTTAACTATAAAACGGGTCCGAGTGGCAGCTGCAGAGTCCATGCCTCTTCTGCTGGAGTGTGCGAGAGTGCGGGGTCCTGAGTACCTCACACAGATGTGGCACTTCATGTGCGATGCTCTCATCAAGGCTATCGGCACAGAGCCAGATTCCGACGTCCTCTCAGAGATAATGCATTCCTTTGCAAAGGTAAGCCTTGCCCCTGAGTATTGCCTTCTGCTTTCTGCAGCATGTTTGGTCCTCTGCTGAGGAAAGGACAGTTGCTGGAGGATTTGTCGTGTTAGAACATGGCAGTTTTTACTGAGAAAGTTGACTTTTTTTGTTTCTGAAATTTTAGTATTGTCCTTCTTTTTTGTTGGTTGAGAAGTAAGCTTTTGAGGTAGATTACATTGGAGGGATTGTTACAGGTGGGTGGAGTGATGCAGTTAATGTAGGTCCTTGATAGGTTGAGGCTTCAGTTGCATGAGGCCTAGGACCACAGAAGAAACACTGTTTCTCCTATGCCTTGATGAGACAGGGTTTCTCTGTGTAGCCCTGGTTGTCCTGGAACTCACTCTGTAGACTAGGCTGGCCTTAAACTCACTTGAGTTCAAGTGCTGGGATTAGAGGCGTGGCCCACTCCCATCTGGCTTGGAGCTGTCATCAGAAGTGCAGATATTGCCTCATTTCTGTCTAGATCTGCTCCTGTTAGCTCCTGAATTCCCTGCTCAGTCTCTTATGTGCTCTCAGAAACAGGCTGCTTAGTGTCTGCTCCTCTGCAGCCTCAGCCTGACATGAAAGTAGGTCAGAAAGAAAAGCTGGTTTCTAACTCCTGAAATGTTACCCCTCAAATACAAGCTGAAAGTGTGCCCTCATTTTACACTAATGAGTTCTCAACCCCTGAGTGCTTTCCCCCCTCAGTGCATTGAGGTGATGGGAGACGGCTGCCTTAGCAGTGAGCACTTTGAGGAGCTGGGAGGCATACTGAAGGCGAAGCTGGAAGAGCACTTCAAAAACCAGGAACTGCGGCAAGGTAAGCTTGCGCTGCTTTTCATTCTGAGCAACGTCCTTGGCCTTTCAGTGTGCTCATTTAAAAACATTTATTTGGGTGTGTTTTAGTGAAAAGACAAGATGAAGACTATGATGAACAGGTGGAGGAGTCACTGCAAGATGAGGTAAATGATTCCCTTCAGAACTTCACTTCTTCCTCACTTAGAAAGACAAATGGGATGGGCATTAGACGTAGGAGAAAACAAGTTAACAGGACAGGAGCCTACCGCAGAGGGCCTCTGAAAGACTCTACCTAGCAGTGTATCAAAGCAGGTACTGAGACTCATAACCAATCCTTCGGCAGAGTGCAGGGAATCATATGAAAGAAGTATGACGTGGAGAGGATAGGAGCTCCACAAGGACCAAATATATCTGGGCACAGGGGTCTTTTCTGAGACTGACACTCCACCAAGGAACCATGTATGGATATAACCTAGAACCTTTGCTCAGATGTACCCCGTGGTAGAGCAGTAACCAATTGGTTTTCCCATAGTAAGGGGAACAGGGACTACTTCTGACAGGAACTCAATGGCTGGCTCTTTGACCTCCCCACCCCCCAAGGGAGGAGCAGCCCTGCTAGGCCACAGAGGAGGACTTTGCAATCAGTCCTGAAGATACCTGATAAAACAGGGTCAGATGAAAGGGGCAGGGAGGGAAGATGGGATTGGGAAGGAATGAGGGAGTGGGATACAGAGTTAATAAAATGTAACTAATTTAAAAAAAAAAAAATACGTGGCCATGTGCCTCTGAGAGATTTGTAAATGCTTCCTTTTCTAGTTTACCTTCCTATTAAGATAGTTATCTTGGAGGAGAATTTAGCACTTACAGTCTAAGTCTTGAAAGGAACTGGTCTTTAGGGGGTTTTGGTATTACTTTCTTTCCCCAGGGTGTCTCATCAAATGCCATAGGTTACCTGATAACCTGTTGCTCACAGCCACCGTTTGTGTTTAATGGTGTTTTCCCACATTCAGTGGTTGTCCAGAGCGAGTGCTGACCCTAAGGCTTGGTGCTTTGTAGGCAGTCATCTACCCCTGGGTTAATAGCCCTAGACCTCTTTATTTGGAAAGAAGATTTTTATCTTTAGCGGTTTGTCAGTTTGTTGCCTAGACTGGACTTGAGCTTGGGGTGCTCTTTACTAGGCCTCCCAAGCACCTGGGGTCCCAGGCTTGTCTGCACCACCAGGCTCAGCTTTGGCTTTCCTTACCGTGCTTCTCCATCACCCCACCCAGCTGGCCGTGTTCAGACCTTTTGACCATGGGCAGAGCCAGCATCTGTGTGTGGCTTGTGGCCTCTCATGGGCTGTGCTTAGTGTCCATGTGTCTCCTGTGCTGAGGCCTACATGGCCACAGTCTCCATGCCCCCACCTTGCCACTTACAGAAGGAAACATTCTCCTAAAAATAAACTTGAGGGCAGCTGCTCTTGCTAAGCACGGCTCTTACCGTCTGCTTCTCCTCCATGGTAGAGGCTGGCTGTCAGGCTCAGGGTTCTCAGTAGTCTTTCATAGATGGTACTGCTAATAATCAAGACAGTTTTTAACCGCTGTGATTGTGTGTTGTGTTTCTTTTTTAGGATGATAATGATGTTTATATACTGACTAAAGTGTCAGATATTTTACACTCAATATTCAGTAGCTACAAAGAAAAGGTGTTGCCATGGTTTGAACAGCTGCTTCCTTTAATTGTCAACCTGATTGTAAGTGTTAAAACCACCTGAAAGCTATTTTGAATAGTTAACCTGGCATTCTCTCATTGCTGCGTATAATGTTGTACACTTGTGTTTTAAAGTGGGCCTCAGGTGGGATTTTCACCGTGGTTTTTAATTCTGCAGCTTAATGGCTAGCCCTGTGTGTTTTCTGTGTCCTCTCAGTAACTAGAAGCAGCGTGGTCATTGCTGGGTTCAGTCTGCAGTGTGCTCTTCGCTTAGTAAGCTTATCGACTTGCTTTTTAAAGCCCTTACAAACATTGCAGTATGGAACAGTTTGAACTTAACAAAGTAAACCCAAGTAGGTGTATGGAACTTCTGCTCCCCCCCACACACACACGCACAGCTTCTTGTACACGAACAGCTGCAGTCATGTAGGATTGTGCCTGGAGCTGTCGCCAGCCCCTCCCCTGCTGCCTCCTCCACATGCACCGTTCTTTTGTTTACTTTGAGACAGTCTTGCTAAGTAGCCCACACTGCTGTGGAACTTGGAATCCTTTTTGCTTCATGCTCTGGGACTACAGGCCTTTGCCAGCACACCTACCTTGGGACGGGCAGTGCTAAACTCCTGGACTCTTCTTACTTTAGCCTCCGGGGAGCAGGCATCACAGACCCAGCACTGTGCACTTGCCTATGCCCTCTGTCCTCTAACCCCACCCCACCCCTTTTTTTTTTTTCCCACAAAGCAAATATATGAACACTACTGCCCTGCCAATTCCTCATGCAGTGTGTGGTCATATTGTGGATTCTGGAACAAATCACACAAGTCCTTTTACTGTGAAGTTAAGTGTATGGGTTCCTTCCAGTGTTGTTACTGTGAGAAGTGACTCTTATGTTTCCATTTCCTGTGTGGTTACTCTGTAAGCAGATGGTCCATAATGAGCTTTGTACATGGTTTATATCAGTACTCCATACTTACAGGGGATCTCAATTTACAGTGTCCACACAGACCGTGGCCAGACAGACAATGGGGACTGTGCATCTTCGATGACATCATAGAACACTGTAGTCCAGCTTCATTTAAGTATGCAGAATATTTCTTAAGGCCAATGCTGCAGTATGTGTGTGACAACAGCCCAGAAGTCAGACAGGCTGCTGCATACGGCCTCGGCGTCATGGCACAGTTCGGTGGAGATAACTACCGCCCTTTCTGTACAGGTACTTGTGTGTGTTCTGCTTTGTGTATCTTATTCCAGGCAGCCATTTGACTCCAGCCTCGTCACCATACTGGGAAGCATTCTCTTCCTGTTTCTGCTTTGTTCTCCACCCACCCCCACTCTCATCCCCTTCTTGTTTTATAATTTCTTTTTAATTTTATTCCCCCTCCCCATCTATAGCAAATCTGTATCATGCTTTTCTTTCTTTTTTTTTTTTTTTAAAGATTTATTTATTATGTATGCAGTGTTCTGCCTGCATGTACACCTACATAACAGAAGAGGGCACCAGATCTCATTATAGGTGGTTATGAGCCACCATGTGGGTGCCGGGAATTGAACTCCAGACCTCTGGAAGAGCAGCCAGTGCTCTAACCTCTGACCTATCTCTCCAGCTCCTGTATCATGCTTTTCTTACAGAGATGGAGATGAAAGTGTGTGGCTTCTAAGCCTGCACTGGCCTTTCTTAAAGCACAGCTGGGGAGGGAGTTGGCAGTGCTAGAGCATAAAGCCCTCAAGTAGAGGCGGTGAATGTGGGCTGTGCCATATGCAGCCTCCACAGTGCAGCTCTGAAGCCCCTGTCTACGTCCTTCTCACACACTCTGTGACAGTGGGGCTGAGAGTGGAGGCTCCTTACACTTGAGCACTTAGTAACTGCGCCAGGGGGGAAACGCTCATGTTCACCTGCATCAGCATGAAGTCTAGCTGACCTGTCTTCACTTGTTTATTTTAGAAGCCCTCCCACTGCTTGTCAGAGTTATTCAGTCTGCAGATTCTAAGACCAAAGAAAATGTCAATGCCACAGAGAACTGCATCTCAGCAGTGGGAAAAATCATGAAGTTCAAGCCTGACTGTGTAAACGTTGATGAAGTCTTACCACACTGGCTGTCTTGGCTCCCTCTACACGAAGACAAAGAAGAAGCTGTCCAGACCTTCAGCTACCTGTGCGACCTGATTGAAAGGTACGGAGGCGCGCGCCAGCCTTGCCTCCCTCAGCACAGAAAGCCATGGGCTTGAACCTCAGCCCTGGCCAGCATGGGTTGTGTATGTTTGAAGTCACACTGGCCTGTTGCATGCTAAGCCGGACACACTAACCCTTGTGTAAAGATCTAAGTTAGAGTTGTTCTTTGCGAAATCATGTTAGCAAATACTGTTTCAAGAAAATTACCTTCAGCGGTTCTGTGGCGCACTACATTTCCAGTTGTTCAGTCCACCCAGTGGTGGCTATGCAGGGTAGCCCTGGAAAGGGGAGGCTGAGGGACAAGTTCAAGAACACCCTTGCCAACATAGCATGACCCTGTCTAAAGGAAATGGGGGCTAGCACAGAACCTGTGCTGTGGTCTCACTCAGTCTTAGCCATGAATATTTAAGCCGCAGCAACATGGTAGCTTTAGAAACTTCACAGTTGGAGCAGGTTCCTGCTGTCTTTCTACCCCGCAGCCCTCTAGCCTATGATGGTAGTCATGGCTCTTCAGCTGTTAATTGCTGTATATAGTTTGTCCGTTTAATATGTCCAGAACTCCTGGATTATGCTCTGGGTTTTTGTTTTCTTTTTTTAAGCATATTCCTTCATGCCTCTTTGTTTCAGGTGTGTGTGACTCCTGAGGTTCTGAGGAATGTGGTAGCCACCCTCAGGCTCCACTGTCCTCGCCTCCATCTGAAAAAGCAGCCCTCAGGCTGCTTGGTCTCTCCTTGGGAGTGACTAGTATCAGGGAGTTCCACTCATTCACCATTATGTTTCTTTCCATTAAGCCTGCCTGACGTTTACCCGGAGTTTACCTTTGAAATACCCACGGAACCCTTTTACAACTGGTTGTGTATCAGTGTTTCCTTGGTAATGTCATGGGGTTTATTTTGTTGTGTGGCACTGGTGACCAGAGCCAGGCCTCACATATGCTAGTCAAGTGTTGTATAGGCATACAGCAACCAGCCCTCTTTTTATTCTCTTTGAGCCAGGCTGGTCTTGAACTTGGCACTCCTTCTCCTTCGGCCTCCTGTTTGCTGGGTTTACACGATGCAGATTGTTTAATACAAAGCATTTAGTTCTCTTGTTTGACCCTAAAAAATTGTGAGAACTGAGTCAAGCATTTTTTTTCCTGAATCACATGGAAGAGACTGCAGGCCTGCTAATAAACCAGCCGGCTTTCTTCTTGCTGAGCCAAGAAGACATTTGGTCTTAGTGAACTCACAATGGTTGTCTACAGAAGAACACGGGGACGTGTGATCTGATTCCTCATACAAATTTTACTTATAAAGGTGGAATTTTTTTCTTTTTTTAGTAATCATCCAGTTGTTCTTGGCCCAAACAATACCAATCTACCCAAAATATTCACTATAATTGCGGAAGGAGAAATCCATGAGGCCATTAAACATGAAGACCCTTGTGCCAAACGCCTGGCCAACGTAGTTCGCCAAGTACAGGTGAGCTGGAAAAAAGGACAGGTGAAATTTTCCAGATGTTTGGTGGTCGGGGGTTCTGTTGTCCTTAATATCAGCAAGCTTCAAAATGGGTTTTAATTAATACAATCTGCCCATGGAGCGAGTTAAGTCCTGTAGTTGGTACTTAGCATATGGTCGTTGTTTTCAGATTACATGAAGGAACAGATGCAGGTTAATGAGTTGTCAGAATGAAAACCTTACACCTTAGTGGCTGTGGGTAGTCGTCTGTGAATAAAGTGAACTCTGCAGAAACGCACAGACTGACTGCTTTTATAGCAGTCGTCACGCTAGGCTGTGGAGTGTGTGTTGCTGGGTGTGTTACAGTGTGTGCGTGCTGTTCACATGTGCTTGGCACTGTGACTGAGTCTCACTGTGTCCGTTCCACAGACTTCTGGAGGATTGTGGGCTGAGTGCATAGCCCAGCTCAGTCCGGAGCAGCAGGCGGCCATACAGGAGCTCCTCAACTCTGCCTGAAGCCTTACCACCGCCTGCCAGAAACTAACTCCAAATAAACGTTTACCCTTTTGTTTAGGTTTCTTTGTTTTGTTTTTGAGCAAGAGAGAGCAGTAGTGTTGTGTGTAGGCCCATTCTTCGGCAGCCCTGTGTGCAGAGTGGACTGCGTGGATCTCGTCACACCGGCCAGGAGGTCCCGTAAGCCCCATGGTGGCACTGCAGAGTATTTTTCTGTTGCTGTGTCCCACCTCCTGGAGAGAAGGGAAACAAGATTCCCTTTCCTCAGTAGACCTCCAGAAGTGCAAGGAGAGCGGCTTTCAGACCAGTTCATCCGCACAGATGTGCGCTAAGCAGACTGCGAGGCGACCTAGCGTTTGTTCTGTAAATGGAGTGAGTCTTTGTGGGGGTAGAAAGACGTCTTTGCCCAGCCAACCAGCTGCAAACAACTGATGACAAACAGGAAGCATGAGGCTGTCACTTGGTCCTTTCCCCCAAAAGGCAGGTGCAGTGACTCAGTGTGGAGGCTGTTCCACGTCCGGCCCTTGAATGTGAAGTGTCGTTGGCATGTCTGGCAGTAGTCTCATTCACTCCTCAATAAACAGCATTGAAACACAAAGAGGCTGTGTAGAGCACGGTGCTGTCTGTCTGAGTCCTTTCCTGGCCTAGTGGAAGAGTGACCTGAGAGTGTCTAAGGGGGTAGTTCTGGCGCTGCGTGTTTTACCTCCACACTTTCTCCCTGCAGTACAGCCTTGGAATTGTGTGTTTGCTGTCATCAGGTTATTTTAAGCTCGGCTATGATACACCTATTCTGTTCACAACTGGTATTCTTAAGGTTTGCAAGTTCAACCAGCTTTTTTAAAGATCGGATTGTTCTGGTTAGATTAAAAAAAAAAAATTGGCTTAGTATTTTCATTGCAGGTTGTAATTGCTTTAGAGCCACACACAGCATTTGAATTTTTTAATTTTACAAGTATTATGGCTAAAATTATTTACTGAGAATTTCAGTAAAATGTGTGAATTTTTCTTTCTCTATGTATTAACCTCAGAACAGTAACTGACTAGCTGTTGTTTCCTTAAGTAATTTTCTAAGGGATCTTAATAGATTTCTGTTGAAACCTCAGTGTTAACATTTTCATAGTTTGTACTAAATTTAACTGTGATACAAAAATGAGTTTTATGCATAAATCAGAATTTTAAATTAAACTTTTTTCTTTAAATGATTTGCATCACTTCATTAAAACAATTTGGAAAGAACTAGAAGATAAAATGGATTCTGTTTAGGTGGCTCACTGGTTAGTATATGACCTCCGGCCGCCACATGGCTATTCTGCCTGCTTCCAGATCTGGCAGAATATATGTTGAGTGACGTCAGCATCCGGCAAGTGCTTTCAGGGTACTTTGTTCCTCTTGGAGAAGGGCCATGCGTGGTGGTGTTTGCACAAGCGAGCTTGCCTGGGAAGGAGGAGCAGGCACCAATGGCGAAACCCTCTGCTTCAGTCTGACTAGGGACTATGCGCCGATGCTCAGTGCCTGGAGCAGTGGAGGTCTGGTTTTGTTTAAACTAAACTGCAGCATCTGTAGAAAAGAAGCATGTGAGAAACACGGCTTCCTGACAGGCTGAGGTGGTCGTGTGGTTCGGCACGGGTTTGTGGAGAGCTGTGCATGTGCCGTGCTGAGTACCTATGAGGGCGAGGCCCTCCCATTGGTCACTGGTGGCTTCTGCAGCGGTGTGTTAGTGCAGTGCAGGCTGGGAGGCAGAAGAATTAGCATCACGTTGAGGTGGGGAGGAGGAAGGTCTGAGAGGCCACTGTCTGCACAACTTGGGATGCTCTGGAGACACGCTGGGAACACCGCCACATGGAGAGGTTTTCCCTTCACCACAGTAAGTGACCCGCGTGTCGCCGAACGGAGAGAAAGCGATGGCGCCATCCTTACTGGGGAACGCATTAGAAGTGACACTGAGTGGGAACTGGGTGCTCTAATGTGAGGAGTCCAGGGCTTTTGGGGTAATCCCAGAGTTTGCTGTAGAGTGCTTTCAATCGCTTCTTCACTGTTGTAACTGAGTGCTCTATAATGTCACAACTCAGGGTGTAGCTGGGTCACACAAGTATCCCTAAGTAAATGCTCTCGATGCAACTGGTTTTAAGCATTTTATGATCTAGGTATCTTCAAGAGTTTCCCATTTGAAGTTAAAGGCAATTCAAGAGGCTAAGGAGCCAACTCAATGTTTCCCTCAGTTGGCTCCACCCCTTCAGCCTAGAATATTATATGGGTTTCCTCTCTGTCTTTATGGGACTTGTTGGCTTTTGATGGGCATGAGTGTTAGCCTGAGTCTATGTCTGGATACCATCTGTGTGCGGTGTCTGAGGAGGCCAGGAGAGGCATGGGGTCCCAGGAACTGCCTCTGTAGATAGTTGTGAGCTGTGTGGGTCTGGGAACTGAACTCCAGTCCTGTAAGAGGAAGCCGTACTACGTGCTCTGACCCACGAGTCCCCTCAAGCAGTTATTACTTTAGTACATTTATTACTGCGCATGCTCTGAAGTGCTGTATGAGGGTCAGAGGAAAGTTGACTTGCCCTGTGTTTGTCCCAGGGGTCAAGCTCAGCTTGTCAGACTGACCAGGTCAGCAAGTGCTTTTGACCACTGAGCCATCTTGCTGTCCCTGAAAGTACAAGTGCACGAGAAGTTGCCTCGGAAACTAGCCTCCAGCAGGCAGAGACCCTTACCCAAAAGAGGCAAGACTAACTGGCTGTGCTGGCGCACACCTTTAATCCCAGCACTTGGGAGGCAGAGGCAGATGGATCTCTGTGAGCTCAAGGCCAGCCAGGCTACACAGAGAAACCCTGTCTCAAAAAAGAAAAAGGCTCTATCTTTAAAGGTAACAGGCCATCAGTTATAGTGTCCAGGAGCTTGCATTGCTATGGACGTTTGAAGAAGGCAGTGAAGATGTACTAGCCAAAAAGTACCTGCACCCAGGAGAGATGTGCCTTAAGGGGCACTGGCTGGCCTGGAGCACACTAGTGAAGGATCCTGGTTGTGTGTGGCAAGGTGTCTGCTCGGGTACCACAGCTTCCTGCCCAGGCTGGTAGACAGCCTGTCCATCAAGCCCATGGGAAGCTGGGTGCAGTGCCCTGCTGGCTTTTCATGACAGCCTGTCCATCAAGCCCATGGGAAGCTGGGTGCAGTGCCCTGCTGGCTTTTCATGGCAGTCCCTGGAGGCCTACCAAGCCCTGGTGAAGGATTACAAAACGAGGTGACAACTGGGGCCTTGGCTGTCTCATCTGCAGCTAGATACTCCCCATAGCTCAGTCTGCAGATGAAGGCGCTCCACACCCAGGGACCCCTGCTCATCCCCAGCCTGACTGAACCTGTTTGATTTAAAAGCAGCCCAGCACAGCCATAGTGCCTTCTGTGCAGTCCAGAGCAGTGGCAGTACGTAGTTGCTGTGAGGACCCGTGAAATGATGCGCACAGCGGATTTTACATGAAAGAGGTTTATTGGATAGAGATGATAGGGGAAGAGAAGGGGTCGCCCTGACAGAAAGGAGAGAGGGCAAGAGATGAGACAAAGTGGCGAGTTGATCCTTGTATGGAGCAGCCAGGTGTAGCTACCTGGTGGGGGACACATGATGACATCATAGGTTGCCCAGAAGCAGGCTACCTAAATACTAACATTCCTCACTTTTTCTATAATTTAAAAAATTAGTTTGGGCTGCTTTTCATGTAAGAGAAGTTAAAGTATTGATTTAGGTTTATTGGAAGCAGCTCTTGGTTGCCGTGCAGGAGGGTGAGAAAGAGAGAGAGAAAATAATAGCAACAAAATGTCCAGATTACATGGTCAAGAGGAGGGACAGCCCCTGCCCTGCAAAGATCGGAGTAGACAGTTGCCAGTAGAGAATTGCCAGCCACACAAGGCAGCAGGTAGGGACTGAGGAATGCTGGGAGAACCTGGAGCTGCTTGTCCTGGTCCTGAAGCACACCATTCCAGCCTTTTGTTAATAAGTGAATAACGGGTGTAGATTCTCTTCTGGCTGCTTCCTGCTGACACTGCGGGCGCTGTAGGGAGGTCAAAAGGCTGAAATGCTGGCCAAGTCCAGGAAGAACAGGCTGTTTTGATGCTGTCCAGGGTCTGTAAGAACACCCATGACTGGGAGGGAGAGTGCAGGTCCAGCTTGATGGAAGTCATGAGGTCAGACTGTGATGGCTGCTTTGGCACTGTTGTGGATATAGGAAACACTGAAACATATACATAGGCAGAAGACAAAGTTAAGTAGGTTATGCAGAAATTTTCTTTAGGTGCACATTTAAAACTTCTGGGAGAGTGAACAGAGATGGAAGGTTTGGATCAAAGAGACTTGAACATGGGAACCTCCATTTACCCATCACTGCCAGTAGTTAGTTAAAACGGCTTTGCTTTGGATCTGTCATGTAAGGAAATTGAGGCCATCTTTGGTTACAGAAGTGTTTTAGCCTTGAGGCCCTTAAAGCAGGCACTAGATATAGAAACCGAAATTCTCCAGAATATATCCCAGAGAATCTGGAGGAACGGGTGAACAGACTATTCCCATTGGGCGGGTAGGAGTCAGTGACCTGCCAAGGCATCCCAAGAGCAAGGTTGACTGAGTAGAGTAGTATGGTACAATCTGTTCCAACAGTTCGTCAGCGTTGACCAGAGACCCAGGGCACAGTTGCCCGTAGCAGACATGGCTTATGTAACTAGGGTTTTCATAGATGAGCAAGAAGGGGAGGGAGAGAAACCATGCCAGTAGAGGGAAGGTCTTACCCAAGGGAGAAGGAGGTCCTAGATGAAGGGTTTAGATGTAGGTTGGTGAGAGCAGTAGGAAGTGTTTTCGCCAACCAGAAGTGAAGACTCACCAAATGGCTGGTGTTGGGTAAGAATGTAGCAGTCAGTAGGATACCAACCAGAAGGGCAGACTCACCACTCAGCTGGTGTTGGATATAGGAATGTAGCAAGTAGACAGGAAAGGGAACTTCCAAAACCAGGGAAAGGGGGAGAATCCCACCCCTGAGGTAGGCAATAAGTGCAGCACTTATCTGGAGCCCAGCTGACCTGAGAGCTGGATTCAGGTGGACTTCCTAACAGTAGTTTAGAAGCAGACCGAGTCTGTCTGAAGCGGCAGTTTCAGCATCTGGCATGAGCATTTTGTTTTCCCCGATTTTGGCACACCATGACTGTCCACCGTGTCCCCGGTGATTGGAGCACTGCGAGCAGGTGTGCGTGGTAAGGGCAGGGCAGTTGAGAAAGTGTAGGTTTTAAGGCAGAGGCAGTTGAGTGGTGGTTAGGGATAGGTAGAGCAGAAAAAAATCTGTTGCAGGTATGGTCCATTTAAAGGGGTCCTGGCATGACCAGACCAGGTGCTCCGAGGAGAGCCCTTCCCAGCCAATGCACCAATGTTAGGACCCATGAAATGATGATGTGCACAGCAGATCTTATATGAAAGAGGTTTATTGGATGGAGATGAAGAGAGAGAGAGGAGAGAGCGAGACATGATATGGGGAAGAGAAGGAGGTACCCCGACAGGAAGGGAAGAGGGGAGGAGGACGAGAGCAAGAGGGCAAGAGACAAGACAAAGTTGTGGGTTGGTCCTTTTATGGAGCAAATGAACCACACCTACCAGGTGTGGCTACCTGGTGGGTGACACATGACATCATAGGTTGCTAGGCAACCCAGAAGCAGTTGCCTCCCACTGGAGCCTGCAAGTCTCCTGATCTGTGTGCGGCGAAGAGTGTTGGTGATAATTGATGATTCAGCCCATATGCCAGCGGGGCACTGGCGGTGGCTATGTTGGTGGTAGTGAATACCCAGGAGTAACTCCCGATTCCAGAGACCGCCATATCCTGAGCTACATAACGAACTGGGGTGTAGCATGGTGGTAGACTGCCTTAGCGTGTGCGAGGCCATGTTCAATCTACACTGGAGAACTTAGGGCCACCTCAGCTGAAAAGTTCCATCATTTCTGAGAAAGTCCAGCTTATTTCCTCAGATCCCAGGACTACATCAAGGACGGAATGCGAAATATATGGCAGCTTAAAGGCAAAAATAATGAAATAACATTTGGAGTGAGTGTTTAAAAATTAAAATGTAAAGCGCTGCAGTTCTGGGGATGAAACAAATTGTGCAGATGGAAAAAGCTAACTTTAACTCAGCCCAGCCAGTAGGGACGTAGAAGTTCATGGCCCGCCTGGACTTTGTGGGGATTCAGCCCCAGCCTGGACAACTTAGGGAGCCCCTGTGTCAGAGAAGAAAGTGGGTTCAGTAGCTGTTCCCTTTCCTACCATGGAGGGACCCTGAGTCCAGTCCCCTCGAACCACAAACATAAGGAAGCTGCAGGCACTTTGCTCATCCCACAGGCTGCCCTTTTAGACTTGATTTTCTGCTTCTTTTGAAACCAGAACAGGTGGTCTAGGCTGGCTTCACAGTCACGATGTAGCCGACACCGGCCTCACCTCCTGGCCTCCTGCCTCTGAGTCTCGAGTACTGGGATGCCAGGCCTGGCTGGCCTCCCAAGCTTTTCACATTCCTCACTCTGAGTTCTCACAGCAGCCTTGAGATGAAGTGTTTCTCCCTTTTCCCAGGGAGCAAAGAGGAAGGTGTCTAACTGAAAAGTTTACAGTAGCTACTCAGTTATTATATCTCAACAAATTCAGTAGAAGATTGGTGGTAAAATACAATAAAATAATGGAACTTTCCACTTATATTGTGGTTACCCTTTTTTTTTTTATTGTGGTAATATTTTTTAGTTATGTGTATGGTTGTGTGGGTTATGTGGACATGAGTTCAGGAGCCCACAGAGGCCGGAAGGTCACATCAGACCCTCTGGAGTTGGCAGCCATTGTGAATGCGCAGAGTGACCCAGGCCCTCTTCGAGAACAGGAAAGTTACTGTGGAAGTTAGGCTGGCCACACCCAGCACAAGACCTTTGCAGTTCACTTTTCTTTTTATTCCTTAAAACTGCCAACATGCCAGGCACTGAGGCAGAGGCAGGTGGATCTCTGAGTTTGAGGCCAGCCTAGTCTACAAAGTGAATTCCAGGACAACCAGGGCTCTGTCTCAAGAAATCTAAATAAATGATAAAACTGCTGATATTGAAATATGGGTTTGTTGTTGTTAATAAAATAGATTCTTTTCCCTACAAAATTATAGTATAAATTCACTGAATTTTCTATCTCATTTTTGGTAAACCTCTCAGGCACAAAATTTGTAAGATAAATGCCTTAAAAAAAATCAAACAGAAACTTGCACGTTGTTCGTTACGTGGGAGTCATGCTGATCTCCCTTGGCCCAAATTTGTGTCTGTGCTGCTGAGATCAGCAATGTTGGGGTTTAAGACCTGAGAGTTATGTCTAAGGAAAGATTTTTGCTCTTTTCTATAAAATGTATGCAAAGTATTTTAATTATGTATTTAAGAGTTCAAAACTCTTTTTAGTTCTGTGCATGTGTCTGGGGCGGGTGGTGAGTGTAGTGCTTCCAGGGGCCAGAAGGGGGCGTCGGCGTGGCGCTGGAGTTCTGTGGTGTGTGGATGCTCTGAAAAGCAGCAAGCATCCATAGCCACAGAGCCATCCCTCCAGCCCCACTGTCACGTGACCTTCCTGTGATGTAAGCAGCCACTCGCAAGGCAAGGACGCACAGTTTACGTCTTGAGCAGCTTAGGTGTGGCTTTCCGATGCTTTTTGGGTTCTTTTCAATTTCTGTTAATGGAGGAGAGCTTTGAAAACCTTGAGAGAGCCGTAGAGGAGCATTGCTGCTTTAACAAGGTTGGGAACAATGACACTTTGAAATTTTCTATTTTGAAACAAAAAAAACAACCTAACTCATGCTAAGGCTGTTTCTGAAAAACCTATTACTGATTACACTGAAATACTTCAAAGCTGAAGCCTGCTTCTTAGCCATCAGGCATGCTAGAACAAGGCCAAATGAGGATCTGCAGAGATGGCTCAGCAGTTAAAAGCACTGGCTGTTCTTCAGAGGACCAGAGTTCAATTCCCAGCACCCATGTCAGCCTGCTCACGGCTGCCTGTAACTCCAGCCTCTGGAGGTCTGCTGTCCTCTGGCTTCTGAGACCACATGCACGCATGTCCACACAGCCCCACACACATCATTAAAAAGAACTTGTTTTGAATTTTTCAAAGTATGTGGGAAAATTTGGGGTGTCTTTGAGAGCTTGATTGGCTGGGTGAGCCTAAGACTGGGGAAGTCCACAGCGGTCAGAGCTCCCTGAGCCAGTCTCACATCCAAAGACTACATCCCAAGGACTACAGAGGGAGAGACGGAGGGAAAGTTTGCTCTAGATGGCACAGGTAGGAGCTAGAGGCAGAGGGGGTGGCCCCTGGAAATAAGGCACCACTGAACTGTCCATCTGGGGCCTTTAAAGGGCATGAGGAAAAACAGGTGACGCATGGGAGGGGCTTGAGCTGGTGCCAAGTTGGCCTGACCACAAGGTGTGCAGCTGCCTCCTCTCAGTCCCAGTCCCGTTCTCACTTGAGCTCCCGGGCAAGGGTGAGTTCGCAGGGAAGCCACATCTCTCTGGCGTCCTGGCCTCCGGCAAGCGCATCCTCAGAACCGCTCCTTTGCTTCCTGCCTGGCTCGCCAGTGTCCAGCTCCTTGGAAGAACAGAGAAACGGAGCACTGGGGGTGCCAAGGCAGGAGAATGGCTGTAAGTTTGAGGCCAGCCTGGCTACCCAGCAAGATGGGGTTCTCATGAGAAACTGGAGTAAAGAGGACAGAGATGGCTATCTCAGCTGTGGGGTGTGTCCGTAAGTGACCTTGTTCCGCACGCAGCATTCGGCTCCATTGTGAGTGAGGCAGAGGCCGACAGCATCGTTGCCATGGATGAGGTTCACGAGAGCCTGAGAGGAAAGGGGTGCTGCCTGTAACCCCGCACAGAGCCTCACCTGGTCCCAGAAGGCAGCAGCAGCCTGCACCCCCCCGCCCCCACCCAGTACGTGTGTCAAGGGGCCAACAGAGACATCTACTTGTCCCCAGGGCTTGCTGTGACCCACAGATCACCATCCATCTGCCCACCAGTATGTGTCCCTTTTGTGATGTCCACCTTGGCCAGTTTTTGCTCTGCAGCTCCGCTTGACTCTGGCTTATTTTGATCCTGCAGCTCTGATTCCAGCAAACTCTCATCTAGGTCAATGGCTGTGGCAGCCGGAGTTCTTGGTCTGCTTCCAGGGAGGCTCTGTGGGTTTTTGTTTTGTTTTGTTTTTTAAAATTCTGTGACCCGTTTAACCCTTTGTAGCTCTTCTGTACCTTACACATAGATCTTTGCTATTGTGTAAGTGTGATGTGTGATATGGAAGGTAGTCAGTAATTAGAACGGGGCTAAGGGCTGGTAGAGGGTGCTGGGAAACTGTCTACACACGATGTGCCTGTTGCACTCGTGGACTCGCCGAAGCTGTGCTTTCCTGCACAAGACCTGCACAGTGCAGGTGCTGTAGAGGTGGGAGCAAAAACTAGCCCTGAGGGGCTGAATTGATGCTCGGAAGCTAAGAGCTCTGGCTGCTCTGCCAGAGGCCCTGAGTCCAATTCCTAGCACCCACATGGTGGCTCCCAGCCATCTATAGGGAGATCTGGTGCCCTCTTCTGGTGTGCAGGCAGAACACTGCATAAATAATAAATAAATCTTAAACGAAAAAGACTTTGAAGCCAGCTGTGGTGGAATACCTTTACTCCCAGCTCTCGGGAGGCAGAGGCAGGACATTTCCTAGGAGTTCAAGGCCAGCCTGGTGTACAGAGTGAGTTCAGGCCAGGTCGGGCTATACAGAGAAACCCTGTCTCAACAAACACACCCACCCGTGTATGGACACTTGGTCCCCAGTTGCTGGCCCTGCTCGGGGACGGTCAGGAAGCCCAGCCCTCTGCAGAAAGCCTGTCACTGAAGGCACATTTTGGAACTGGAGACTTGTGCCACTTTCGGTTCACTCTGCCTCACACCTGCATTCCAGACACTGAGCCTCCCGCCCCCGTGGCCAAGCCCGCCCCTTGCTGCCATGCCAGACTCAGCCCTCTGGAGCCTGGGAGCCCAGGTAAACTCTTCTATCAGCTGTCTTGATCTGGACCTCCATCGCAGCGCCAGAGAGTACCTAGTGCAGGCCCAGGCCAGTCCCCAGGGATGCCGGGCAGTGAGGGGTCACAGGGAGGGAAGTGCCTCCTCCGTGGCATAGCCACTGGGACAACGGGCTGCAGGAAGCAACCTCACACTCATGCTCATGCAATTCAGTTTAGTGGGTTACTTTTTTTTTTAAAGTCATTGAAATAAGAAGCAGATGTGTTGGGAAGCAGAAGGGTTCCAGGGAGGAGACCAGAGGGGATCTGGGGAGTCAATGGAATCAACACATTTCATACACACATGGAGGTAAAAATATAAAAAGGTTGGGATAGAAGAGCTGCGCTGGCAGCTCTGGGGAGCCCGCGCTGGCAGCTCTGGGGAGCCCGCACTGCCAGTGGGGTAGCTTACGAGCATGTTCCAGTCAGTACATTGACACTGAAAAGACACACATGTGCGCAGCTGCTCACATCAGGCCCTCCACGTCTGCCAGACTGACCCCAGTGGGAGGCTAAAGCTGGGGAGGCCTGGGACTGAAGGGACCGTGTTGTCATCAGAAAACTCTAACGACCTTTCCCCGTATGAGTGGCAACTGCTTGAGTAAGTGACAAAGAACTGAGTAGTGCTGTTTGATGGCCTCACGTTACTGTGTGCATGCTTGTGTGTGTGTGTGTGTGTGTGCAGATGCTTTACCTGCACGTACTCTGTGCACAGAGTGCATGCCTGGGGCCCACAGCAGCCAGAAGAGGGCATCAGCTCCCGGGGCTGGAATTGCAAGCAGTTGAGAGTCACGTTTCGTGTGTTCTGGGGACAAGGCCAGGCCCTCAGCGAAAGCAGCAGAGCTCTGAAGCCCGAGCCGGCGCTCCGCGAGGCTTTCAGGTGTGTGCTTCCCAGCAGGACTCTGGGCTGGAGTGCTGCGGTTAAGCAAAGGAGGAAGGGGGAGGGTGAGAAATGGTTAGAAAAGCGGAGAGCTGGCATCCCTGTAAAGCGTAGCTGGACTTCCTCCGAGCTCTGCTGAGGCAGGCTCTCACTCCACCCTCCGCTGGCCTCCAGCTCCAGCCAGTCCCCTGCATCAGCCAGCCAAGCGCGGTGGGAGCCGGCACACGCTCTCGACGCTTCTGGAAAGGAACCGTGTACTGTCTGCTGAGGGACTTTCACACTGTTAGAAGTCCAACATTCGCCTGTTTAGAAAACCAAAGCATTTACGATACAAACACGTGACTTGACAGGCTGGCCTTTACCTGGGTGTCTTGTCATGTGCACAGCTGAATGTGTTCGCCTCTCCTACACAAAGCCCGCCATGGGAGCACTGGCTTCCTGCTTCCTGGGTACCTGACCGGGAGTGTGCCGGAATACGTGATGGTTTTCTGGCCCAGCGGGCAGCCGTGAGTGAACACGGAACCTCCCTCCCCTAGCGTGAGCGAGTCTCTTCCCACCTTCGAGAGAAGCTCTTGGGGTTTGCACCAACAGGCTTCTGACACAGGCCTTTGTCACTCAAGGCTGCTTGGCCCCAGGCTGGTTTCCTTTTCCTCCCGGAACTGTGAAACCAGTAACTAGGCCAGGCGCTGCCTGGACGCCAAGGAAGCCAGGGCAACGAGAGTGACAGTCTCAGGAGCCATGCAAGCACGAGTCCCAGAACCCACCAGAGAGGCCGGGCACGTGTGCACACGCACTCACAATGCTTAGGGGGAGGAGAACGGGGTCCTCCAGAAGGCTGCACGGGTCCAGAGAGCAAGCCTGCCTTGGAAGAAATGTGGAGAGGGGCCGGGAGGGGCACCAGTGTGGACTTCTAGCCTCCACACTGACACGTGCACGCAGGCAAACATGCATGGACACAAGATAGGAGACATGGAAGAGGAACTCAAAAACAGCTTTGCCACCTTAGGGGCCAGCACTTATGTATAGGACAGAGCAGAACAGAACAGAACATAGAATAAAATAAGATAAAGGGAAGGAAAGGGATAGTATGATCTCCGGGGCCTGGTGTGCCACCGCCGTCCTCTCCTTTGTGGTTCTCCCCGTTGTCACTGCTGTGGTTTTGGCTGACCTGCCTTCCGGTACTCAGATGGAAGGGTGTCCAGGAAACCCACAACTCTGAGGCCGCAAACCCAGGTCACAGCTGTGCAGGCCGGGTTGGCACCCCAGCTCTGAGGGGGGACAGGGTCCCGAGGGTGCCCTGAGGTGCGGGAGCCCACATAGCTCTGAGGGGAGACCTCCTCCAGAGATGCTGCAGCTCCCAGGGAGGGCTGCCCAACCCCCGATGGGCTGAGGAGCCTGAGTGCTGCTGCTGCTGCTGCTGCTTACTTTCTTCTCTTCTTCTTAAGATGGGTCACAGCAGGCAGCAAATCCCTTAAGAGAGATTTGTTGGTGGGCAGAGTGCAGGGACTCTCATGAAAGAAGGGGGCAATAGAAAGACCTGGAGGGGACAGGAGCTCCACAAGGACAGCAACAGAACCAAGAAATGTGG
This sequence comes from Rhombomys opimus, assembly GCA_010120015.1. Taxonomy (NCBI): domain Eukaryota; kingdom Metazoa; phylum Chordata; class Mammalia; order Rodentia; family Muridae; genus Rhombomys; species Rhombomys opimus. The sequence goes on from REGO01000110.1 coordinate 1,758,106, forward strand.
TCCCAGGGGTCTTTTCTGAGACTGAAACTCCAACCAAGAACCATGAATGAGATAACTTAAAACCCCTGCACAGATGTAGCCCATGGCAGCTCAGTGTCCTAGTGGGTTCCCCAGTAATAGGAACAGGGACTGTCTCTGATATGAACTGATTGGCCTGCTCTTTAATTACCTCCCCCTGAAGTGGGAGCAGCCTTACCAGGCCACAGAGGAAGACAATGCAGCCAACTCTGATGAGACCTGATAGTCTAGGGTCAGATAGAAGGGGGGGAAGGACTTCCTCTATCAGTGGACTGGGGGAGGAGCATGGGAGAAGAAGAGGCGAGAGGATGGGATTGGGAAGCAGGAATTTCCACGGTTTGGATTGGTGGCATTTCAAGTCCTAAACTTGGGAGAGCTCAGGGATTGGTGGGTTTTCCTAATCAGGGCTTAGGCAGTTTTCCTGCTCAGGGACTTTAGTGGGAAGCTCAGGGACTGTGCGGTTTTCCTGCTCAGGGATTGGTGAGTTCTTGTCAGTCTTTTCACCTCAGATTTGCATAAACTGGGATGAGTCCGGCAGAGGGCTGGATGGCAGTCCCAGGGGCCTGGGGGAGGGGCTGGGGGAGGGGCTGGGGGAGGGGCTGGGCTGCTGGAGCCTCCTCAGGGGGGAAGTCTGGCTGCTTCCTGCCCTGAGGGGTTATGACGTCTCCAAAATGGCCGGAGTCCACTGTGAAGACCAGAGGCTGAGGTGGGAAAGGCTGTCATCACAGACAGCTCTCATGGCAGCTGCATGGGCTTTTGAGGCAGGAAAGATGCCTGGCTCCTGTAGGCTGAGGCAGGAAGGGGAAAAAATGGCAGCAAGCCGCTTGCTACTATGTATTTTTAAATTTCTTATTATTTATTACAATTTATTCACACTGTCTCCCAGCTGTATGTATTTAATTGGCCTCTAAACAGGCTCTTGTGGGTTGCAGTGGGTCATTTAGGGCCCTGCTGCCTCAAGGGGGAGGGCCGGCATCAGGATGGCTTGTGGGGACAGGCCACCTCAGCTTGGTGGGCCGCCCAGGCCTTGGGAGGATTGGGATGGCTGAGGGCTCCGGACTGCCTCATCCTGGGCGTCCCCTGCAGTGGGCTTGGGTGGCAGGTTGCCTAGGCTCGAGCTGTCATTCACAGCAGCTGTTAAGTCTTCGGTTAGGGGAGGGTGTATGTCAGTCAGCCTACAGGTGGTGACTTAGTCTGTTATCACTCTGGCAGCCATCTTAGGTCCAACCAGTTGAGCCAGGCTGCCGAAGCTAGGTGAGCTAGTCCGGAAGCTACAATCCGAGTGGAAAGTCAGCTAGATAGCACGGTTAAGTATGGCAGGCGGTTCCACACAGCCAGCCCCATGACCAGGGAGACCCTCCGTCCTTGTGTCTAGCTCTGCTTGAGGCAGCATAGAAGGGGAGAGGAAAAACATGAAAGGGACATGAGAAAGGGAAGAAGCTGTCACCTTGGACACAGTGCCTTTCCTGCTGATTGAGAGCCAAGAAACTGAACTTGGGGGGCTGGAGAGACAGCTCAGAGGTTAAGAGCACTGCTTGCTCTTCCAGAGGTCCTGAGTTCAATTCCCAACACCCACATGGTGGCTCACAACCATCTATAGTGAGATCTGGTGCCCTCTTCTGGCATCCAGGTGTACATGCAGGCAGAGTGCTGTATATACAATAAAATAAATAAATCTTAAAAAAAAAAGAAACTGAACTTGGAGAGACAATGATGGTGATAGTGATGCTGGTGATGATGATGGTGATGCTGGAGATGCTGGTGATGATGATGGTGATGGTGGTGATGATGGTGGTGATGCTGGAGATGCTGGTGATGAAGATGATGATGGCGGGGATGATGATGGTGATGCTGGAGATGCTGGTGATGATGCTGGTGATGGTGGTGATGATGATGTGATGGTGGTAATGATGTTGGTGATGCTGGAGATGTTGGTGATGATGATGGTGATGGTAGTGATGATGATAGTGATGCTGGAGATGCTGGTGATGAGGATGGTGATAGTGATGATGGTGATGAGATGATATGCTGGTAATGATGGTGATGATAGAGCTAGGCCTGGCCGCTCAGGCCTATAGTTCCAGCCCTTGGGAGATTAAAGCTGGAAGATTAATCTGGACTACATAGTGAGTTCTAGGCTAGCCTGGACTAGAGAGTATGATCCTGTGTTGCTCCGGCCAGAGGAGCCTGTTATTAGCGGGGGATAGAAGGGAATCTGATCCTGTGAAAAGATGGGCTGAGAGAAAGAAATGAGTCCAAGCAAACAGGTGCTTGTCAAGGACCAACTTTACTGAGCAGAATCAGCTTTTATAAAGGGTTCAGGATAAGGAAGTAGGGTGGGTGAAAAATTACAAATTCTTCTCGGCCAGGGGCCTGAAACATCTTGTGATGAGCCATGGTTCTGTGAGCACATCTCTGCTGCTGCCAAGCAGTATGTTTACTGCAGGTAAGGAAACGGACAAGTTGAGGCAGGTTGATGAGTTTCTACAGGTGGTCTCTAACATCTCCAAGCAGTATGTTTACTGCAGGTAAGGGAACAGGCAAGTTGAGGCAGGTTGATGAGTTTCCATAGGTGGTCTCTGACATCTCCAAGCAGTATGTTTACCGCAGGTAAGGGAACGGGCATCTCCAAGCAGTATGTTTACTGCAGGTAAGGGAACAGGCAAGTTGAGGCAGGTTGGTGAGCTCCTTCAGGTGGTCTCTGAAGTTGGCGAGTTCCCTCAGGTGGTCCCTGACATCTCCCCCTCTCTAGTCTGAATAAAATGGAGGAAAGGGATGATTTGCTGCAGCTCGTAAGGTGGGGAACATTGTAAATCGGGGTCAATTGTTTTTAATTTGCCAAATGAAATTTTTAATTTTATGATAGGGGATAGAGACTGTGGAAGTGAGGGCAGAGGGCTGAATGTTAGAGACCTGCGGGCAGGGCAGATTTCGTCCCCCAGAAGTGACGATTTGGGGGCTAGCACCCAGGTCCTGCTTTGAGGGCCCAAGTCCACAACCACCAGTCATCAGTCCAAACATGGGGCACAAACGGGGTCTGAGCCTGCTAGAATGACAAGGCTCGGGCCTTACCCGTCATGGGAGCGGCCTCCTCCTGGCGAGGTCGTCCTGTCTTAGGTGGACTAAGGCTTATATGTTCATTCTGTCTCTGACTTACCAGACCACTCACTTTGTGGAAAGTAACGCTTTTTTAGATCACCTGCCCACAAGAAATAAGATAGCTCGCCCAAAAATGGCCATGGAGAATTTGGAGAGCCAATCTTGGAGATAAAAAATTGGAGAGCCAATTTTTTATCATATTTTACCACAGTAAACGTTAGCCAATTATAACAGCCAATTAGGAAGCTGCAGGAACCATTGGGGAAATTCCATGCTTATTTGTCCCTAACTAACAGGCGAAGCCAAGACCTCCCCCCGGTTGTTTTGAGGGACGAGAAGTCAAGGCGTTGAGGTGTTGTGCTACTCTTGTCCATGGTGGAGTCCACGGGGGCGTCCTCCGTGGTGCTCAGGCGATGATAGTGGACTGCAACGGGTTTCATTGCTGAGTCTACCTGTGACTTAATAAAACTGGTTAATCTATTAAAGGCCCAAGGGCCGAAGGAGAAAAGTAAAAGAATGCCAACAAAAAGTCCCAACAGGCTTGGGAGCAGGGTAGTAATCCAGGGAGAAGTAGAGAACCAATTTTGATACCAGGATTCTTGTTGTTCTCTCTTTATTTTTCTTTCTTCCAAACTATGTTTGACTCTATCAAGACTATCTTGTACTAATCTGGTCTTATTGGCATAAAAGCAACATTCCTCCTTGAGAGCTACACACAGTCCCCCTTCTTTGAGGAAGACCAAATCTAAGCCTTGCCGGTTCTGGAGAACCACTTCTGATAAGGAGGCTAGAGAATCCTTAAGATTTTGCATTCCTTGGCGGAGTTCTTGGATATCTTTATCAACAGCAGCAGTTAATTGTGCATAATGCTGTTGAGAAGTAACAAGAGAAGCAATGCCTGTTCCGGCCCCAGCGGCACTCAGGCCAAGGATGACAGTAAGTGTAACTGCTGTGAGAGGCTCTCTCTTGGTTCTTGATGAATAGGTTTTTCTCTCCCAAAAGTTTAGAAAATTATCCGAATTATGTATAAAAAGCCGAGGGAGAATAAAAACAACTACACAAAAATCCCTTTTTGTAAGAAAAACCGAATTAACTATATAGGTTGTTAATCCAAGAGAGCAAGCCAAATAAGTATTATCAGGAGCTTTAGTATAGGTGAAGGAATTATTTACAACAGAGGTTTGATTGCAAACTTGTAATAAAGAAGCAGGGGGAAGCATATTTGGTCCTAGTAAGCAATGTCCCCCAAGCCTAATACCATGCTAAGAGTGAGGCCTCCTGATGTATCAGCGGCCCATGAAAGGGAATTGGCATCATTAGTGGGGATGGGGTTTGCAAAGGAGGCAATACCCTCATAAAAAGGAGGTGTTGGGGAAAAGCAAATCCAGCACTCTTGATATTCAGGTAGGCTGGTATTATGAATAGCTTCAAGAGAAGCATTAATCAAGGAGATAATAAGATCAGCGGATGAGGGAGGGCCATCAGGGATGGCAGGTTGAAATGGAGCAATTAATGAAGGCCTGATAATAGTGGGCAGAATGGTGGGCTTATTCCTTCGGGCAGGCTTAGCAGGCTGCTGTAATAATGGCTGCAGAGCCTCTATTTGGAATGTTTTTAGTTAAGCTTATCTTAAACGTAATTAGCCTTTCAGGAAGCCATCTAGCATTTTGAGCTTTGGAGTCATAGATGCAGGCATGGCCTTTTCCCCAAATGAGTACTGGGTCAGGTCCAGACCATTTAAAGGTTAGAGGGTCTTTCCATAAGACCTGGGCATAAGAATCAGCCGTGGTAGGGTGCCAAAACCGATCAGCTGCAAATTTTCCATTATTATCATAGGTTAAAAAATTTAAAACAAATAAAGAATGGTTTAACAAGGTCTTAAAATTACCCTTAAGTGGGTATAATACTCCTCCAGAATGTTGTAATTTATTAAGCATGTTTTTTAAGGTTTGATGTGCTCTTTCCACAATGCCCTGTCCTTGAGGGTTGTGTGGGATGCCTGTAAGGTGTTTAATATTAAGCTGAGCACAAAACTGCTTAAAGCTGGAGCTGGTATAACCAGGCCCATTATCTGCTTTAATAATCTTAGGTAAGGGCATAAAGGCAGAACAGGCAAGAATATGACTAATAACATTTTTTGTGGCCTCTCCGGTCTGTGATGAGGCACATAGGAATCCACTAAAGGTGTCTACGGAAACATGGATATATCTTAGCTTGCCAGAGGGTGGATAGTGGGTCACATCCATTTGCCATAGCTCTCGGGGGTGAGGCCGCTGGGATTGACCCCCAAATGCTGCTCAGGCAGAGTGTCAGACAACCTTGACATTGTCGGATCTGTCGAGCCTGTTCTTGGGTGATGGAGAACAAGTGTCGAAGGGTCTGGGCATTTAAGTGATGTAACCGATGAGCCTCTTGTGCCTGAGTGACTGGATCGGGCAAGGCCACGGTGGCAACTGTGCCAGTTACAACAATATTCTGTGTGGCCCGATCAACAAGTTCATTTCCTTTACTTAATGGTCCGGGGAGTCCCGAATGTGCCCGAATATGTCCTATAAAGAGGGGTCATCTCTTGCTAGTATTAATTGTTGAAGTTTGGCAAAAAGAGGTGAAGCATTTGTAGAAGGGCGAATATAAGGCACGGTCTCCAGAAGGGGAACCGACGTGGCAACATAGGCACTACCGGTGTAAAGATTAAATGGTTGATCAGCAAGAACTTTAAAAACCTGGATAACGGCGGCTAATTCAACAAGTTGTGCTGAGGTAAATTTAGTCTGAGCCTGAAAGATTTTGTTATTAATATTAAAGGCTGCAATCCCAGAAGAGGAGCCATCAGTAAAGGCCAATACAGCCCCAGGGATGGGGGACGTCTTGGTCCGCTTGGGGAAAACAATGGGCTGTTTATACAAAAATTGGACCAGCTTATCAGCAGGGTAGTGATTGTCTATTTTCCCTTGAAAGGAAATACAATTAACGGTCCACTCACCAGAAAGCTGTAAAAGCCATTGAACTTCAGGGGCAATATAAGGGACACAAATAGTGTCAGGATCTTTCCCAAATAATTTAAAGGAATATTCTTGGCCCAATCTTAAAATTTGTGCCACTAAAGACGGGTATGTAGGCAAAACTTTAGAAGGGGAGGCAGGTAAATGAACCCAAAACAATTGTCCTTTCTGCCACAAGAGACCGGTAGGGGAATTCGAGAGCAATCTCTACGTGTGCCACGGGAGGCGGAGCTAGAAGCAGAGGGGTCTTGGTGAAAAAGGCTGTCTGTGGGATTTTGCCTAGATCGGGATCGGGTAGTCACCGGAAAAACCATTTGGACCGGCGGCGTAGAGGCGGAGGAAGTCTTAGAGAGGGGAGTGGCAGGGGGGAGACAAGAAGGGGCACAGGCAGTCTGGAGGTCAGTCCAGCGGGTGGACAGACGAGAGATCTGTTCCTGGAGGCGAATAATGTCTGTGAGGTCTCGGACTTGAGAGGAGAGGCGGAGGTTAGTCTCGGAGAGGGAGGACGGAGGCACGCGAGAGGTATACGGAGGAGGGGCCGTAGCCAGGGGGGCCAGTCTGGACTATGATAACGAGCGGCCTCGTCCTCCAGAGTGGCTGCGTCACCAGGGTCAAGCGGTTCATCAGGGGTGGCAGAAGGGAGTTTAAGCTTGCGTGGAGTAGGTTTTTGGAGAACAGGATTTATAAGCTGAGGAGAAGAACGGGAAGAGAGGGCGTGTTCAGAAGGCAGGGGAGGGTAGAGTTGAGGGAGGATCTGAGGAGAACAATCCTTAGAATTAGAAGAGGCAGAATTAGAATTAAAAGTGAAAGTGAAGCAGAGGTTTGAGACGGAGGGCGTGAAGCGGCGCGAGAGGCAGAGCGAGAGGCAGAGCGAGAGGCAGAGTGGAGGCAGAATTCAGCAACAGATAAGAGTCTGCGCTTTCCAGGATCATCATCTGCATTTTCTACAATATCTCTAATTAATCTCCCAAAGGAGAAAACAGTAGGGGAAACAGAAGATTCTCCTTCAGTTTCCATTCTTTGATTTAATTCTCTTCCAACCTTTTGCCATCTCTTAGGATGAATAGTTGGCCCGTCTATCATAAACCAAGGACAGGCTTCATCAATAAAACAAAAGAAATTTATGAGCCCCTTTTTCTTTACCCTGACTCCTCTCTCTCTGAGGGAAGCCTTGAGATCCCGAATGAAACATGCTTCCTTTGACAATGAACGGCGCATCTTGATGGGACGGAATGATGAGGGAGAACAACACTTACCAGACCTTACCGTCTCGCGGGTCTAGAAACGGCGGCCTTCAGGGAGAATGACCGGTCACTGTTCTTGAGAGTCTCCGTCTGGAGGGGATTCGTTCTTCTAGCCCTACGTCTGGGCGCCACCTGCTCTGGCCAGCGAAGCCTGTTATTAGCGGGGGATAGAAGGGAATCCGATCCTGTGAAAAGATGGGCTGAGAGAAAGAAATGAGTCCAAGCAAACAGGTGCTTGTCAAGGACCAACTTTACTGAGCAGAATCAGCTTTTATAAAGGGTTCAGGATAAGGAAGGAGGGTGGGTGAAAAATTACAAATTCTTCTCGGCCAGGGGCCTGAAACATCTTGTGATGAGCCATGGTTTTGTGAGCACATCTCTGCTGCTGCCAAGCAGTATGTTTACCGCAGGTAAGGGAACGGGCATCTCCAGGCAGTATGTTTACTGCAGGTAAGGGAACGGGCATCTCCAAGCAGTATGTTTACTGCAGGTAAGGAAACGGGCAAGTTGAGGCAAGTTGGTGAGCTCCTTCAGGTGGTCTCTGAAGTTGGCGAGTTCCCTCAGGTGGTCCCTGACACTGTGTCAAAAAAAGAAAAAAGCAAAATAAAAATAAGCAGAGGACTGAGGGTGCGGTCGGTGACAGAGTGCCTCTCGCACATGTGAGGCCCTGGGCTCAACCCTGGCACGGTCAGTGCTGTGAGCCATAGACGGTGCCCCAGAGCTGCCCGAAGCCCACGGAGAGTTCCAGTCCTGTGCTTTACCACAGAGACGAACTTCAAGATGAGTCGGCGTGAAGCCTCGGCTAGGACTCGCTGTCAGCCTGACAGTCTGGGAGACAAGCTCTGGACACATCTGTGAAGAGACGGATCTTGACTGTGTGAGAGACCGGTCTGTGGTCAGAGGACTCTGAGCCTTACAAATGTGGCAGGGGAGCCCAGCACAGCACCCCTCGCCAGGAAGGGAAACTGAGGAAGAAGTGGAGGTGTTTACAAGAACATGGGAGGAGGCCCCCAGGGCCACGTAGCCCATGGGTGGCTTCCCCAGAGAGAGCCTCCCTGCTGTCTGGGAGCCTTCTGAAGTGTCACTGAGAGCCTCGGTGCCCCCTGCTGTGCACCGGACGGAACTGCAGTGGCCCAGTGACGCCCAGGTCCCCGGCCGTGGGGGAGTAGCGCGGGCTGTCAGTGAACCTTTAGCCTTGTTCAGGAGCTTCCAGATGCTCAGGCTTAAGCATGGTGCGTTCCTCGTTCAGCACTCTTGCTTTACATGTCACATGTGAAGGGAATGTGCTCTCTGTGCAGGCAGCCTAACCAGCAAGTGTTGCTTAGTGTGCCAGAATTCCCGTGTGTGCGTGTGTGCACGTGTGTGTGTGTGCACGTGTGTGATGTGTGAGAGTGCCCATGGAGACAGAGATCCAAATGGAGTCTCTTCTGCTCACTCTCCACCTTGCTTTTGAGACAGATTTCTTACTGAACCTAGCTCTCCCTGTCAGCTAGGCTGACTGGAATCCTCCTGCCTCCACTTCCCAGGACTTACAGGCACACTGGGGCACACCAGCTTTTTACAAGGGTGCTGGGACCCGGTGTCAGGCCCTCGTTCTGCACACCGAGCACCTGAGGCCCTGCCAGCCCTCCTCCTGGCTCTGCGGAGCGGCGTCAGGTGGCCAGAGCTCCTGTTTCTTCTGTGTCCCTTTAACTTTCTGTCCTGCTTCAAAACTGGGTGGGGGGACACCTTTGTTCTGATGCGTCTCTCATCTAAAAGATGGCCTTGACAACCCAAATCAAGAAGCCATGCACATTTAAATTGTTTTTCTTCTCAGTTGTGAGTGACAGTACCCCCAGTACCCCATAGCCTCCCATCACGGCCTCCCCAGGCTAAGGACACGTGAGCATCCTTAGGATGGTGACATCAGGTACCTTTTGTAACAGCATTCGGAGCTCCCCACGAGCCAGGGCCTCAGCCCATTACCACCTCTCCCCAGGGGACACCCAGGGCCAAGTGTAACCAGCCGTGCAGCCGGCCCCATCCTCCCACGGGCTTTTGCTAACTAAGAGTCTCTGGAAGCAAATAAAACAGTGTTTTGTTTTTTTCTGCATTGCAATGAAATCGGGTTTCCTCAGTTTCCTCCAAGATAAGTCATTGCTGGTGGAATCGCTGGGTTCATGGGGCAGTTACACAGTGGGACACAGGAAGCCATTTTGTTTCTTTGCCCCCTCCAATGACTTCCAGCTGAAGCAGTGCCGAGGCTGCCACGGTTGGCAAGCAGCTGGTCTCAGCTTTAGAGTCGAGCATACCGGCACGCGTTCTTCATCAAAGGCACTGGCGCTGCGGCTGCTCCTGAGGGCACAGGTGGCTTTGCTGACGAACTCTGAGCCTCATCCTGGGTCTCCGTAATCCCAGACCAGGGAGGGACATGTCCCTGAGAACCAGTGCCAGAGCTGAGCTGAGTCACAGCGGCCTCCGCTGGTGCACTAGCTTCTTCAGTGTGTGGAAAGCTGTTTGTCAGGGAAGGAAATGAGCTGTCTTATCAGGGGAAGGTGCAGATTTTACAGGGTTTGAAATCCAAGGAGGAAAGAAAGGAAGGAAGGAGGGAGGGAGGGAGGGAGGGAAGGAAGGAGGGAGGGAGGGAGGGA
>REGO01000110.1:1776796-1802191 GCA_010120015.1 Rhombomys opimus
AGAGTCCCCTTCTGAGAACCCCTTTCTGAGAGTCCCCCTTCTGAGAGTCCCCTTCTGAGAACCCCTTTCTGAGAGTCCCCCTTCTGAGAGTCCCCCTCCTGAGAACCCCCTTCTGAGAGTCCCCCTTCTGAGGGTCCCCCCTTCTGAGAGTCCCCTTCTGAGAGTCCCCCTCCTGAGAACCCCCTTCTGAGGGTCCCCCTTCTGAGGGTCCCCCCTTCTGAGGGTCCCCCCTTCTGAGGGTCCCCCCTTCTGAGGGTCCCCCTTCTGAGAGTTCCCTTCTGAGAACCCCCTTCTGAGAACCCCCTTCTGAGAGTCCCCCCTTCTGAGGGTCCCCCTTCTGAGAACCCCCTTCTGAGAACCCCCTCTTTGATGGCTGGCTGCAGCCTGCCTGCCCCCTGTCCGTGACAGTCTCTTTCTCTGACCCTGGCTGCCCGGGAGCTCCCTGTTGTAGAGAACTCTTCTCCAGCTTTTGTCCATCTTCCTGCCTCAGCCTCCCAGGTCCTGGTATCGTGGTGTGAGGCCCCCCGCCAGGACTGCCTACCCTTCCAACGAATTGTGTTCCTCCAGATGTGTCTTCCAGCTTCTGCTTCCACAAAGCAAGGAACCGTAGACAGAACTGGAGTGCATGTAAGCAGTTCACAGGCATCTGGACAGGACGAAGACTTCCATGCAATGCCCAGCCAGGGCTCTGGGGCATGCTGGGAATCCTAGCCCTCAGGAAATAGAGACAACACAATCAGGAGTTCAAGGCCTTCCTCAGCTACACAGCAGATTCGGGGGCAACACCAGCAGCAAGAAACCTGTCATCAACAGCAAATCACCAGAAATGGCTGGTGCGCACCCCTGGGTCCCTGCTGCTCTCTCAGATGCCTGGGTTTGGTCCCCAGCACCTGCACGCTGGCATGCACCTGTCTGCCACTCTGTCTCCAGGGACTCTGCCACCGTCTTCTCTACAGATGCCAGGCATGCGTGTGACATCTAGGAAAACACTCAGACACATAAAAATGAATCTTTTAAAAACGTAATAAAAACAAAACAACAAATCGATCAATCAAAAGATAAGTCTTTTAACTACATGCAGTTAATTAAGTTACCACATCTAAAGATATACAGGTAAATTTAAATGTTTACAAATAGTTTCGGATGGGCAGGATGCACACAGAGACGGAAGATGGTTCAGGGCCTGCTAGATACTACAGTAGCCTCCAATACTGACCGAATTAGATCAAGTCTTTAAATCTAACTGCTGGTTACCAGAAACCCTGAAATCAGAACAGCACAATACCATGAGCAGAATAAAAATGTGGGAAGCTATCCAAGGCAAATGGCCTGGTTTCTTCACAGTGAAAAAATATCTGTAAGGAAAAAAATTAGAAAGAACCTATAGTTAAAAAAAAAAAAAAAAAACAAACCTTCAGAGATCTGTGGGCTCAGGGATGTAGCTGTGACACAGCCCTGGCCTGGCACATGCAGACCACAGGCTCAACCCCAGGACAGCAGCAAAGAAAGAAAAGGCAGCAACACAGCTGTGCTCAGTGCTGGGGTGTGGTCAGCCGGCAGCGTCCTTACCCAGGACGCCCTGGGGTCCGTCCCCAGCACCAAATAAGATGGCTGGGCATGGTGGCTTAGGCAGGAATCCAGCGCTGAGAAGGCAGACAGTAGAGGTCCCAAACTCAAGGCCAGCCCCACCATGCAAGCCTGAAGCTAGTCCAAGGTAACACTCCGACCTGGCTTGGACCCTGCCTCAAACCAATGTTCTATAAACACCAGGAAAAGCCCAATGTAAACACTTTTTGGTTAAGACAATGACACCGTGATCACATGCCAAAATTGTCACGCATGTACACACATACATGACAAGCCAACCAAAGCCTTCACAGGTGCAGATAGGTGCGTTACCTAGCGTTCTCTGCAAAGGAGTTGCGTGTGCCTGGGAAGGCAGAGGGATCCAGGGTGGGGAGTGTTGGGCTGACCGGTGGACGTTCGTGTACGATTCTCTCCGAGGTGGCGTGTGTCTGAAAAATTTCCTAATGAAAAGTAGAGTAAATGAGTGAGCAAACCTCCGTGCGGGTGGCTCTCGACCTTTGTGACGCTGCGACCCTTTAGTACCGTTCCTCTTGTCTTGGTGACCCCAACATGATTGTCATGACCCGCAACGAGCTGTCTGTGTTTTCCGTTGGTCTTCGGTGACCCCATGCTTCTCTGTGCACTTTCTGCAGTGAGCAAGGCAGTGAAGGGGCTTCATGATTCAGTGAAGGTTTGCAGCCAGGTCTCAGGCAGCCGCTTATCGCCTCGCATCAGGGCCTTGGGGCCCGCACCAGCCCTAATAACGTGTCCTCCCAACTCAGTGGCACAAGCCAGTGTTGCCCTTTAGCAGTGTTGCCAGACAGAGGCGCTGGGCAGCCTGCAGGTGACCATGCTGGGGGTGGACGAGCAGGTCAGAGGAAGCGGCCGCCCCGTCCACTGCCCACTCGTCCACTGCCCGCCCTGTCCACTACCCACCTCCTTGTTCTGAGTCACTGACTGCCCCATCCACTGACCGCCCCATCCACTACCTGCCCCGTCCACTGACCGCCCTGTCCACTGCCCGCCCCGTCCACTGCCCACCTCCTTGTTCTGGGGTAGTCACTCCTGACTACCCTTCCAGCTGGCTGGAGAGCCTGGCTGCTCTTACAAAAGGCTTGAAGCAGCTAGTCTCCTGGGTCACGTGTAGAGCAGAAGTGCAGACTGATCAAAACCCCACCAGTCTTTGGGAACAACTGAGCCTGCCTCTCACCAAGCAGCCCCAAAGGGCAGGCCACTCTTAAATATTTCATATCCCACTCCCAGGCTCTTAAAAATGCTCAGCGTTTTCACTGTGGCTCATCTGAATACAGATGTTGCCTTCTCCGGGGATGAGACAGTGTTTTATTATCAACCTGCCTTGAAATGAGGTCAGCCTTTGTGCTTGGAGGGTGGATTTTCAATCCTCCCAGTGTGGGTCACACCAGGCGGCTGGCCTGGTTCCTCTTCCTCGGTGTTCTCTCCCAGGCTGAGGCAAGGCTCTGCGGCAAGGCTCTGCGGCTGTCACAGACCAGAACTTGTGATTTCTTGGGCTGCTACCCAGGACCCTGCAGGCTGCTCCCCAAGTCTGCTGTTCCCCCATTTTAGAGCAGAAAGATGGAACTACAGGTCCAGATCAGAAAGAAATGTTGGCTTGCTTTCCCTTCCCTCCGAGTCAACAGCTGAATGCTTATTTCTTACGAAGTTTTTAAAATTTCAGTTTAATTTAATTTTTATCTGAGGAGGCAGGGTTTGCCTACATAGCTTTGGCTGGCTTGGAATTTAACATGGAGACAAGAGTGATCTTGAACTCAGAGATCCACTGGCCTCCGCCTCCCCGGTGCTGGGATTGAAGACGTGTGTCACCACAGCTTCTTGGTGGCTCAGGGGCTAATTTCATTCTGACGGCAGCATCCATTCCTTTAATGTAAGCGCGCATTAACTTGACACACTTTTAATCTAACTTAAATATTCATGGGAAGTGCTGAGATATTCTGCTGCCTTGAAGTGAGAGTAGAGGCTGAAAAATGAGAGAACTTAAGTAAATAGTTTAATGATTTTCGTATTTTAATTTGATAAAGATGAATTCTCCTCTTGGAGGTTCTCCGGTCAGCACGTCTAGAATGCGGGCAGTTGTCATGGTTTTGGGTCCAGAATCTACTCAGTTGTATGCTGACAGAATTAGTCATGATTCACCAATCATTACATCTTTGCTGTGATGGCCTTAACCCCAGGCACGTGCCCACACCACTGCCAGCATCTGCGGTTTATGTCAAAAGCCAGTGGAGAAGCCGAGTCCCATAAATGTGCCCCTTCCCTTAAAAACAAGCTGAAACTCCGGGACCTTGACAAAAGCTCCTCACAAACATTTACTTATTTTAAAAAGATTTATGTCTCTATTTTTATTACTGTGTACATGTGTGTGCCTGGTGCCCTGTAACTGGAGTTATGGGCTGTGCTGAGCCCGGATCCTCTGGAGACGGAGGAGGAGGAGGAGGAGGAGGGGAAGTTCAAGGTCAGCCTGGCTACAGGAAACCCTGAGGCTGTGGGGAGTGTCGTGTGTTGGGGTGCTGTAACATCAGCACGGAGGAGAAGGCCTAACGACCAAGGACGGTGCTTGCGCTGCCCTGGACAAGCCCGACCTTGCCCAGTGTAGTGCAGCTCACGTCTGCCACGCCGGGTAAGTGGGGGTTCCCATGGAGACTGGCCCTCTTCACCTCGGGGCTGTGGCTTCCTCAGCTCTGCCTGCTCTGCCTGTGCTGGGTCAGGCCGTGCTGAGCGCAGCCAGCCGGTCAGGGTGAAAGGCGTTTGTAGTCCAGTCAGTTAGCTGGAGGTGACTGTCCTGTGTCACAGGATAACTGCTGGTGGCACTTTGAAAACATGTGTGTCTTAGATTTACTATAAACATAAATTCACAAATCAAATTGTAGAGGAATTTCAATCCAGCAACAAGGCTGAAGACACGCCTTTAATCCCAGGAGAAAAGCAGATCTCTGAGTTCAAGGCCAGCCTGCTGTAAGTCAAGTTTCAGGTACAGAAAAGTTTAGGTGGTACACGCCTTCAATCCCAGCACTCAGGAGACAGAGGCATGCAGACCTCTGAGTTCTGTTCGGGTAGTTTGTCTGAATCAGTGAGTTGAGAGGAAGCAGTGGAGCTGAGTTTGTGGCAGTTCGGTTGGTAGAATTCAGAGACAGTTTTATCAGGAGAGTTGAAAAAGAAAGAGAAGAGAAAACAAGCTAGACACAGGTGAAGACAGAAGGAGCCAGAGAATGAGAAGGAGCCAGAAGATTAGAACAGGTTGCTAGAGTTAGTTTAAGGCCAAGCAGAGCAATTCAGTCAGAGGCCAAGAGAGAAGCCAGTTTAAATCAGTCAGCTGAGAGGAGTTTGAGCCAGGACAGCTGAGTTGAACCAGCCAGCCAGAGTTCAGAAAGAATCAGAAAGGGTGAGCTTCTTCGGCAGTAAGCCTCAGAGGCTGAAAGCGTTGTTGGTCTAGGTTGTACAGAGCCAGAGCTTCCAGGACTAGGCCTGTGTGAGCAGAAGGAGACAGTGCCTCCAGGATGACAGTTACATCAGACAAACAAAAGAAACTTTTACACCAAATCATAATATGATAGCATTGCCATGCTATCATGTTGGCTTTCTCTCCCCCTATGTTGTATTTAAAAGCACATTTTAGATTTCCTGTCATTTTATTCCAACTTACCTCAACAAGCATCTGAAAAATAGTGGCCATTTTCTAACATACCTACAAAGCCATTTATCTATCAAACCTAGAAAAATGAACAGCAGTTCTTTACTTGCTCTTAGTGAGAAGGCCGAGAAGCAATTATGTAATTCTTTGAAATGTTTTATTTATTATTTTTTGAGTACTGGATTTACACCATATTACTTCCTTTGCCTTCTCTCTATCCTCCCAGGTCCCACCTACCAAGCTCCTCTTAAATTTTGACCCCTTCTTATAAAATTTTTGTTGTTTTACAGGTACACACATATGCGCACACACACTCAAACACAGCACGTGCACACACACACATACCCTGCTGAGTCTACTCACTATTGCTCTTAAGCACACACATTTAGAGCTGACTGCTTGGAACTGGGTAACTGAAGAGTTTAAGTTAGCCTGGGTATAGTTAGCCTGGGTATAACTCCATTTTGAAATAAAAAGCCATCTTGACTGGGAGCTGAATTCAGGTACCAGGAAATATCACAGAATGCACAATTGGCAGAGAACAAAGTTAACTCTCCCAGCAACAGCCTCCAGGAAATATCACAGAATAAATACTTCATAGAAAATAGAGACAGTCTCCCTGGCAATAATCAATGAGAATCGGTTGAGAATCGGGTGGGAAAATCCTCCCCAGTGTTTCAGATATGGTTTAGAAGAATAGCCATTATGATCATATGTCTTAGGCAATTGTGCCTCAGAGAGGCATATGCCATAGACAATTGTGCCTCAGAGAAGGTCACCTCACCCTCTAACTTTTACCTAATCCTGTAACGTCAAGGCATGTGTCCTCCTGTTTGCTGTCATGGAAACCCCCTGCTCACAGACTTTCCCTTTAAAAACCCTGCTCACTCAGAGCTTGGGGTCCCACTTCTTTACTGCTGCGTCAGTGAGACTTGGGTCCCGAGTTCAATCGCTCTTGTAATAAAGCTCTCTTGCTCTTGTATCGAGTCATCTCCTGGTGGTCTCTGAGGGTCCCCTGAACCTGGCATTACATAACCTGTTGGGGACTGATCCCTAGAGAAAGCTGATCCCCCTCTCTCAGCCCCTGTGACTACCTGTGACCCTGGGGGAGGGTGCCTGGCCCCAGGCAGCGCCTACAACCCCCACCTAAGGCTCGGGACATTCTGGAGAGGCAGGATTGTGGGAGCCAGAGGACCAGAAGAGCAACAGCACCATGGTGATGGTGTCTTCAAGACACGGCAGAGAAGCTGCACCCATGAAATCGCCACAGCACAGCTGTCTAAGCAAGAGCTGCACAGTGACAGTCAGTCACCTTGTCGGCTTGGATGGGGAAGGTCACAAAGCCCCACCCTAGATGAAGAATTTATCTCACAGAACAAAATTAACAATGGTTGTTTCATTCGCCGTTAGAAAAAAAAAGCCAAAAATCAATTACTTGTTCTTTTATTTTTAAAAATCGAATGTATATGGTGTTTTGCCTGCATGTATATGTACCAGTCGCGTGCAGGGTCCACAGGGACAGAAAAAGAAGTTCGATTCCTTGGGCCCGGAGTTCCAGATGGCTGTGAGCTTTTGCTGAAAACCACGCCTGGGCTCGGGATGAGCAGACAGCGCTCTCATCTGCCAGCTCGGAGTCACTTCATCCCTGAAATCGTGACCTGAAGTCCACTGAAAGCCCTCTGCTGTGTTACAAACACCACCCCGTGTTTGCTTTGCTGAACCTCCTCAGACTGTGCGCACTGCCTCCTGCTACACCCTGTTTCTTTTGAAATCTAGAACAGCCTTTCTCTTGCATACCAGTTGTTGCATGATAATTTTTTTAAACTAAAAATGTTTATTTCAGAAACATGTATCAGAGCAGATGAGAGAACAAAAATTACATTTACATGAATGGAGGAAATGTTGTCTGGCCTAAAATACACGCAGTGTTGGCGAGATGCTTGGGAAGGTGAAGGTGTTTCCTGCCAACCTGAGAGCCTGAGTTTAGTGCCCGGAACTCAAGCATACGAGAGAACCAATTCCCAGAACTATTCCCGAGGCCTCAGAATGTGTGCCGTGGCATGCTTGTGGTCACACTTTACAGACACAAAAAATAGGTAAGTAAAGAAATAATAGGTAGATAGACAGACAGACAGATTAACGTAAAAATTGAAAGGGCCAGAGAGATGGCTCAGCAGTTGAAAGCAATGGCTGCTCTTCAGAGGCCCCGGGTGGCTCCCAGCACCCACAAGGCAGCTCACAATTACCTGACATTCTCTTGTGGCCTCCAAAGACAGGAGGCACACATGTGGCACACATACACACATCCAGGCAAACATTCATACACATAAAATTAAAAAGAAAAGGAAGAATTCGGGGAAACACAGAACTGGGGAACAGGAACATCCGGTTCCTGTGTGCAGTTTGCTTCCTGGGACCATGACAGATTATGGTCTGTGTGTGTGTTCCTACAGATAATGATTGCAGCTGACGAATTTTGAAAGCCAGAGGTCAAGGTACAAGTTATTTTTGTGGCTGTGTCAGTCGAGTCTAGGGCGTAGAAGACCTTTGAAGATGGACTGGATAATTTCATAGCTAGATACGCGGACATGAAATACCGCTATTTTGTGTTCCTACTGTGACTGCCGGAATTTAGTTCTGGGGTTTGGTGAATTGAGAGGAAGAGAACCGTTTGCAGAGTTAAGCTCGCTGGTGTGTGAGAGTGTGAGTGCGGGTGCGTGCATGCTTGTGCACAAGTCATGTTGTGTGTATGTAGCCACAGAACAGCTTTCGGGAGCTGGTTCTCTCCACCGTGGGTCCTGGAGGCTGATCAGGCCATCGGCGCTACCCGGAGCCCTCTGGCTGCCTTGTTTGTTTTTGTTTTTAACAAACCCTCCCTGGACTTGCCAAGCCGGTTAGACTGGCTGGTGAGCCCCAGCGCCCTCCCCTCACCCTTCGCCCTTCCTGCTGGGGTCCAGGAGCACAGGCTAGCCCAGCTGTGATGTGAGCGCTGTGACCCAACTCCAGCCATCATGCTGTGTGACAAGCGCTGTCTGACTGAGCCATCTTGCCAGCCCAGCCTTGCTGGTTTTTTCTTTATTTTTTTTTTAATGTTTTTTATTTTTATTATTTTTATTTTTATTAGTTAAAGTTTATTCACTTTGTATCCTTCCTGTACCTCCCTCCTCCCCTCCCAATTCCACCCTCTCTCTTTCCCACCCATGTCCCTCTTTCAGTCCACTGAAAAGGGAGGTCCTCCTCCCCTTCCCTCTGATCCTAGTCTATCAGGTCTCATCAGGAGAGGCTGCATTGTCTTCTGTGGCCTGGTAAGGCTGCTCTTCCTTCAGGGGGAGGTGATCAAAGAGCAGGCCAATCAGTTCATGTCAGAGACAGTCCCTGTCCCCATTACTATGGAAACCACTTGGACACTGAACTGCCATGGGCTACATCTGTGCAGAGGTTCCAGGCTATCTCCATGAGTGGTCCTTGGCTGGAGCATCAATTTCGGAAAAGACCCCTGTGCCCAGACTTTTTGTATCTGTTGCTGTCCTTGTGGAGCTTCTGTCCTTTCCAGGTCTTACTATCTCCCACTTCTTTCATAAGATTCCCTGCACTCTGCCCAAAGTTTGGCTATGAGTCTCAGCCATGTTTGTAGCAGATTTATTTGTAATAGCCGGAAGCTGGAAACAGCCCAAATGCTCCTCAGTTGAGGAACAGAATTTGCAGGTAAATAGTGGGAACTGGAAAAGATCATCCTGAGCGAGGTATCCCAGAAGCAGAAAGACACATACGGTATATACTCACTTATAAGTGGATATTAGACATATAATATAGGATAAACATACTGAAATCTGTACACGTAAGGAAGCTAAATCAGGAAGGAGGACCCTGGCTAAGATGCTCAATCCCCATTCAGAAAGGCAAAAATGCTGTTTTTAATTGTGAACCCTTGAGCAAATACAGTCCCCCTCGTGTCCTCATCTATGTTGTGTGTGCCGTGTGTGGAGGAACCCATGGAGGCTGGAAAGGGGCACATATTTCAGTCAAAAGATGAAACTGAAAATGCAACAATTTCTACGTTTGTTAATTTTTTGGTAAGACATCATTTTATATGATCGTTTGGGAAACAACGCCTTTGGGCACCATAAAACCTGCTCAAGCACACAGTGGTAGGTCGGAGGCCTTCCTTTGGTCAGCTGCTTTGTTCCTCTTTGTCTCCTCTCCATCCCTTTGGAAACACCTAAAATCCTCAGTGCAGCTCCGATGAGATAGAAACACTTGGTAATGGTGTTAGATTCTGCGTGGCATCTCAGCTGGACTCTCTTGGTACACAGCAGCCGCAGCAGCCACTGGCAGCTTTGATGTTGGATGTTATAAGCTGACACTTCAGGACAGCAAAGTCAAGAATGCAGAGAGGCCTCAGAGCTAGGCCAAGGTTCAGGGGAAACCCCATCTCCCAAGGCTGAGACACTACCTGGAAGGCCAGCAGCCTGCAGCTCTGGGAGGGCTGACCCCTGGCCTGACCTGCTGCTGCTTGGCGTGGTCCGTCTGCAGGACTTGGAGTGGTGAACTTCCCAGTTAGATGGGTGCTATAAGCCCTTCTCTGGAGACTGAGTGTGGCGCCAGAGAAGACAGCCAGTGCGCTCCGTGCTCTTCGACATTGGTGACGTGACGTGTCGGGCCACAGTCATGGCTGTCCTTGGGTGTCTGCAGCCTGTAACTTAGAGGCTAGGCTGACACTCTGCAGTGTGTTGTGGGATTTAGGGCTGTTGCTTGAAACAGAGCCTCGCTGTTTAATCCTGGCCGGCCTGGAACTCACAGCGGTCCTCCTGCCTCTGCCTCCTGAGTGCTGGGATTACAGCCATGCACTCACCACGCCTGGCTACAGAATATGGTGTTGATAAGGACGATGCCAGATTTCCTCTGTGATAGTTTCAACCATGGCCAGTTTGTGGCGATGTCACCCAGTCGAAATATGAGGAGTGTCTATAAATTCACACATCTAATGAAACTGAAAGGAAGTCTTTCTCAGTAAGACTGGTGACTGTGTGTAAGGGGACACAGACGACCACAGAAGGAGGGAAGAAGCTGCAGGAGGATCTGGGGGGCACATCTATGAACAGGGATCAGTGTAAAGGCCAGAAGCTCACAATAGCACGGGCTGGTCCACTCTGAACCTCCAGAGGGAGTGAGGCTGTGGACACCGACCGCACCCTGCCAGGCGCCCACTGCTGCCCAAGCCGACCTGCGCCACGTGGTTTCAGCAGCCCCCGCCAGCCGAGTGCCTTCTGTCCTGAACTTCTGGGTCTTCTCTGAGCGGCAGATGGGAGGCCCCGATGCCCAGCTCCCAGGAGGCGGTTGCTGACTGTGCTCCCGAGTTTGTGGGCCACAGCCATGAAGACAGTGTCTCTGTCCATCCCGGGCCCAGCTCCTAGACTAAAAGACACCCGAAAGCTTCGCCTGGGCAGAGGTGCCTCCCCAAATCAGCAGCTCTTGCTTGTTAGCTTTTGGCCAAGTGTGGTGTTAAACACAGCCGTTCTCAGCACCCTGGAGCTTGGGGATGAAACCTTACATGCTTGAGCAGAGTCCCGGAAGGAGCCCCCGACTCGGGCGTGCTGGAACCATCCTTTCCGCCATGCTGAGCTCACCGCCTTCTGGCTGCTGTCAGGTCCTCTGGGCAGGGACCCAGGCTGCGGCCTCTCGCCTGGCACACTGCTCCACCTGAGTGTGCGTGTGAAGCACACGGAAACAGACGGTGGGCACTCTTCCCCGAGACATCAGACCCTCACTCGGCGCCTGCAGCACTGACACAGCGCAAGGCCGTGCCTCTGCGGAGCCGAGGGTTGTTCACACTGAAAGGGAAGCCTGTCTGTCCAGCCAGCAGCAGGGAGTCCATGCTGCCCAGCTGGGGTGGCTGCAGGGTGGCCACGCCCGCCCTCACACAGCCAGGGCAGCGGACGGGCTCTGCCTGCCAATCCTAGCTGTCAGCCGGAGGGGAGAGACACCAAGGGATGCGTTCTGCACAGCTCGGCATGTCAGTCAGGGTCAGAGATGCTGAGGCCTCTGACCTAATCGGCGGCTTAGCTCACTCAGCTGCCGTGTCTCCTCTTGTTGTCTAAACTTTGTATTACACTTTATTTATTTAGTGTGTGTGTGTGTGTGTGTGTGTGTGTGTGTGTGTGTGGCTTGTGCACCTGCTAGCCCTGTGCCGCACACATGGAGGTCGGGAAACAACTTCGGTGTGTCTGTTTTCTCCTTATATCATGTGGGTTCTGGAATCAAACTCAGGCTGTCCTGGCTTGACAAGCTCTTTGTCTGTTGAGCTGTGGTGCCAGCTCCTGTGTCTCCTCGTCACTTCCAGGGTGCCATGAGGTGAGCAGTTTTCCTCTCCCGGTGCTTCCACCATACGTCTGGCCCGTCACAGCCTGAAAACGATGGAATGAGATGGCCACGGTCTGAAACTGTGAGGGAAATCTATCTTTTCCTCCTTTCAGATGTTCGTCTTTCATCGTAGGTATTCCTCACAGCAGCGAAACGCCTGGTAAAACAGTCTCTTCAGGTGTTGGTGTGGGCTGGGGAGCCAGCCAGGGAGCAAGCACAGGAGTGAGCCGTGGAGCCAGCCCCACCACTGGCTGCAGCTGGGTTTCTTCCTGTCTTTGGAATGAGGTTTGGAATAGAAATTAAGTGATAGATCTTGCATTTCTGAATTTGGAAACATTTATTTAAAGAAGAAATAAATATAGAGTGTGGTTCTACCGTGGAAAAATTAACTCTGTTAATTCTGCCATGAAAAAAATCGAAGCTACAAGTTAATTACACTGCAAATCTGCCGTGATGACTGATTCACGGGAACTGAGGGAAAAAACTAAGGCAACATTTGGACAGTCAGTGAGGCCTGTGTGAGGACAGGGGTGAGGCCTGTGTGCTGACACGGGGGAGTCCTGCGTGTGAGAGGGGAGCAGGGGGAGGCAGCACACACCTCTGCTCCTCTGTTCTACAGTGACTGATGACATGGCCGCACACCTTCGCTCCCTCGCTCTGCAGGGGGAGGCAGCGCACACCTTCGCTCCTCAGTTCTTCACAGATTGCAGGCCGGGAGCTGTGATGGCCCCGAGGACATGTGAACAATGTGAGTCTCTCTGTGCACACACATGTTCATCTGTGTGCAGGTGTGCACATGTGTGTGTCGCATGTCCGCAAGTCAGTGCCCAGCAGTTGCTCTCTGCCTGCTTTTCTGGCACGGGGTGAGCCCGCTCTTCCGGCTCCCTGGACGTGGCGCTGGCAGCTTCCACGATCTCGGCTGGCTCTTGAGGCGCGGGGTTTGCCTGTCTCTGCCCTCCCCCAGGCCGGGGTCACATGTGTGCCCTGCGCTGCCCCGCTCTTTCTGTGGGTGACGGGGATGTGAACTCCGGCTGTGCCCCCGGCCCGTGTGAGTCCACGTGTGTCCTTATGTGTGTGTACTTCTCTGCTCTCTGTGAATGTCCCATCATGCACCCCAATCCCACTCTCGGAACCCCCCCGCAGAAGAGGAAGCTGCACGTGTCCCACGGCGCGCCCTTTGTCCACAGTTCTTTGCTTGCACACATTCGCTGCAGTGAGTCATTGGCGTGGTGCGAGGCGTCTGGCGTCTGCTGCACTGTCGGTGCTGGCTCCTCACGGCGACCTCCCGGGCACCCCGCTGCTGCCCGTGTGTGTCACAGAGGTCCTGAGCTTTGGGTGTGAGGCCCAGCTCCTCCATGCTCGCCAGCAGTCCATCGATGGGGCAGCTGTTTGGGAGGGTCAGCTCATTTAATGCACATGTTATTAATTTATTAACACGTATTGTAAGCTGCTCACCACGTCGTGGCTGTCCGTGGTGCCTCCTCCTTCAGGCTGCTATTAGCGCTCCTCATATGAACGTTTGTGTACAGCTGTTGTCTTTTCTGAGTGTACACCTAGGAATGGAATTTCGCACGGTTATAAAAATGTAAAATGCAAGCCGGGCATTGGTGGCGCATGCCTGTGATCCCAGCACTCGGGAGGCAGAGGCAGGCAGATCCTTGTGAGTTTGAGGCCAGCCTGGTCTAGAAAACGAGTCCAGGACAGCCAGTTCTACACAGAGAAACCCTGTCTAAAAATAAATAAATAAATAAAATTCAACGAAGTTGAGATGATTTTATAGTGAATATCCCTTGGGTTACTGCCAAAACCAAACATTTTCTTCCGCTCCCCTTGTCACATGTCTCCCTGAAGGTCAGCCTCAGTTTTGATGCTTTTGGCACATGGCATCCACAGCTCTTCCTCCCATGTACCCAGTGTGTGTCACCAACTGCAGCCTGAGCCACTGTGAGGCCCCTCTCACACTAACAACAGCCCGAGGGCTGTCACTGAGGCCGAGCCCCTTCTTCCTCTCTCTAGTTGCTGAGCTGGAGACAGCTTCGAGAGGGACTGCTGCATCCTCCTTCAGCCTCTGCTGGGAAGTGTGATAGAGCCCTCGCTCAGTCGTCAGGTGACACTCTCAGCGGGCCTGCTCCATGACCTCCGTTCCCCTCGGGTGTGACTCTGTATGGACAGGTAAGGAGGGAACAGCGCCCTGCCTGAGCTGTGCAGTCATGATCCACATCTATGCTGAGTGAGGCCTTGGATCAGTTGGTAGATTTTGCCTGGCAGGCTCTAAGGTTGAAGGTTCAAGGCCCAGTACGGTTAAGACAATACTGAGTGTTTGGCCCCTTGCTTTAGCTTAACAGTCAACTCGGCACAGCCTCGAGTCAGCAGAGCGATGACTGAGGGACTGCCCTCAGCCTGGCCTGTGGCTTGGTCTGGGGAGGGTTGACTGCCATCCCCTACGCCCTCCCATCGCCAGCAGTTCTGGACTGTATGAGGCAAACCGCAAGCAGCCTTTCTCCGGGTCTCTGCCTCATGCTCTGCTTGAATTCTGCCCTGACGTCCCTCAGTGATGGACTCTGGCCTGGAGCTGTGAGCCAAGTCAGCCCCTTCCTCCCTGAGCTGCTTTTGGGCAGAGTCACAGCAACAGGCATTGAATTAGACACATCTTTACTGATGAGCTAAAAACGAAGGCTCCTTTTGCCGGACAAACAATCTCCGCTGCTTCAGGACGAGGTGTGTGTGTGTGTGTGTGTGTGTGTGTGTGTGTGTGTGTGTGATTTCACTTAGGGTTCACTTTCTTTGGATTTAGATGTATTTATTTCAGTGCGTATGGGTGTTTTGCCCGAAAGTACAACTGTGTGCCACATGCCTGCCTTCCTGGTGCCAGCAGAGGCCAGGAAAGGGCCTCCGATGCCCTGGTTCTAGGCCACTGTGAGCAGCTGCATGGGTGCTGGGGATGGATGCAGGTCTCCAGAAGAGCAGCGGTGCTCTCAGTGCCGAGCCGTCCCTCCATCCCTCCAATGCCTAGCTCATCCCTGGCGAAGTGACTGGAGGCAGGGCTGGGGTAACCTCACAGTCAAGGGCTTAGTTACCCACGGCTATGCTGTGATATCCTGTGTGAGCAAGAGTGCAGATGGGGGTGCCCTGCGTGGGTCATGTGACTGCCCAGGCAGCGACGAGAGGTGATTTCTTCCTCAACTTACCCTCACATGCGCCCTTCTCCCGCAGCAGCCTCAGTCGTTGGGGAATTGTTTTCGTCTTTATTTTCCCTCACATTATGTGAAGCTCTAGTGCCGCTCGCCTGTGATCTCAGCTCGGGAGGCCGAGGCCGGTGGACCCCTGAGTCCCAGGCCAGCCTGGGCTACACAGAGAAACTCTGTCTCAGAAAGAAACAAACAACTGAGAAAAACCCAGACAGGGTTTCTCTCTGTAGCCCTGGCTGTCCTGAACACATCTGTAAACCAGGCTGGCCTCGAACTCATAGGGATCCTCCTGCCTCTGCCTCCTGGGTGCTGGGACTAACAGGGCATACCACCGCGGCCTCGCTAGCGGCTCTGTTTTTAATTTTAAACAATATTCATCTTTATTACTTTGGTTTGTGTGTGTGTGTACACGTGTGTCAAATACACGTGGAATTCAGGCAGTTGTGTGCTCTCTGGCGTAGGTCCTTAGAACAACGCCCAGGTCCTCTGCAAGGGCAGTAAGCACTCTTCACCAGCAGGCCGTCCCTCCAGCCTTGTCTTTATTTATTTATTTTGAGAAACTACTTTATAAGCCTGCGGATAGTCTACACATCATGTGTTTTGGTTTCTTTCCATCCTTGTCGATACTTTAAAATAAGTTTTAGCTTTCTTAGTGGATATGACGTGATCAATGCATGAAAGAGCTGAATGAACACAAAGAAAACTGTGTGTGTTTACAGGGTACCATGTGCTCTACACACACACACACACACACACACAGAGGCATACATACACGTGTGCTCGTGCAAGAGAGAGATGGGATGAGAGAAAGTCTGTTCCAATTTGAGTGACATATCTGTTACCTCAAGCTTTTGTTATTTATTCATGGTAAAAAAACAATTTACTCCCCCTTTTTAAATTTAGTGTATTACAATTTGCTACAACTACTATCCTATGCAATAGGTCATTACATGGCCAAGCAACCTTCCTCCACCTCCTGGTTTCACTGCCCCTGCACCCAGCCTCTGGAAACCCTGTTCTACTCTCCACCTCTCTGAAATCCCCTTGTCACAATTCCACAGCAATGAGCTCAGCTGACAGCTGACAAGAAGAATGAAAGCCGTGCACTTTTGAACAATGAAAATCCTTGAACTTACTGTCAGGAAGTGGCAGCCATTCTCTCCTGAATCCTAGGCCTGCCCTGTCTGTCTGGGATTTCTGGAGAGCGAAGCTGAGAGAATGGCCTCTGGAATGAGGGTGCAGGGTAGGAACCTCCATTCTGTGATCTAACTGGCTGTGGGACCCTGGGTAAGCTACTTCGCCTCTCTGTAAAACAGGTTTGATAATACAGCTCCAGCTTCCTAGGGTGACACATTAGTCCAATGAGCTAGTAGCCAATAGACAATATAGCTAGGCCTGTTTTAACTGTGATAAGTAGAAATGAAGGAATTCTAGGAGCTGAGGTTAAAGGTCACAACTTGAAAGAGAGACTAACCAAAATTGTAACAGGATTATTAATGCTGGACTTCATTTGGCAAAACAAAACAAAAAACAAAGACTAGTCACAAAGTCTTGATATAAACTGTCACATAATAAAATATGTCATGAAATGAGAAACAAACAATTTGGTATTGGGAAGAAACAGGCAGCCCAGAGCAAAAGAATGCTGACTGTAACCCCAGGCCCAGGAGGCAATCTGCTTAGCATTTAAAACCACACTCATAGTTCATTGTGTGTGACTGCGTGTGTGGGCATGTGCTGGCCCTGGCACATTACGGTCAGAGGACAGCTTGTGGGAACTGGTGCTCTCCTCTCTGACCTGGGACCCACTACAGACTTGGCAGTAAGTGCCTTTCACCTGTTGAGTCAACTTGCTGGCCCGAAACTGGCATTTTAAAGAGGCCTGGGTGAGCGAATTCTTCAGATGGCATCTAGGTAACCATTCGGGGAAAGGCTGGAGCCACATCATATTTCTCACGCCACAACAAATACCATGTAGAGAAAATATAAGGTTTGCCCTGTTGAAATAGGAAAGTATGCTTTTGGTTTTTTTTTTTAAAGCCTTGAGTAAGGAGGAACTTTTCAACAGAATCAGAAGAACAGGGCACTAGAACAGGCAGAACTTGCTACCCAAAGTGCTGCAAACCAAACAAACGCAGAGAGACATTCACTGCAGGACTGCGGGTCTGCTTGTCCTAAAACCTCAAAGGTGTTAGGAATGGGGTGAGAGAGAAAAAGCAAGCCCAGCAACCCTGTGAAGGACAAACGAGGCGGGACATGAGAGGAGGTTCACAGAGAAGAATGGTGAAGAGGAGCTGGCTGTGTTGGCTCACGCTGTTTGTCCCAGCACGCAGGCAGCAGAGGCAGGGGGATCTCCCTATGTGTTCTAGGCCAGACTGCTCTACACAGAGAGACCTTGTCTCAAAAAATAAAACATATAAAAAGCAATAAAAAGAAAGGCAGACAACTGTAAGTAATGAAATTGTTTTCTCTTACAGCAGTGACGAATGGGCGTGTCACTGCTCTAAGGTTCTGTTTCGCCTGTTTGCATTTCTGAGTCTTGACTCCCTTTTCTTCTCTGTGCTCTTTCTTTCAGGATCTGCCAGACCCTAAGAGTGTTTGGTGCCTGGCTTTGGGCTCTTTTGATTTCTGTGGAGCCTTCCTCCTTACAAAGGACACGGCTTTCTCTCTTCCTACTCACCATCCTTCTCTGGGAAGCTGCTAGGATTTACAGCTTGCCTGTCCTGGGGTTTTTCTTTTAAACTCTAATAAAAGTGTTTCCCAGCATTTTTTTTTTAAATAATAATATTTAAAAGTTTGCTGTGCGGATTGCAGAGATAGCTCAGTGGTTAAGAGTGTCTCCTCGATTGTGAGGACCAGAGTTTGGATCCCAGGACCCACACAACAAACTGGAAGTCCTGCGAACGAACTGCAGCCCCACCTTGAAGAGACCCGACATCTCCTCTGTCAGACCTGTGCACTCAAAGGCATGTAAACACACGCATACACACACATACATAAACAAAACAAACTTAAAAACACTTGCCGTGCCATCCCTGTTTGTGGACATCTGGTCATCTGTTGTTTCCCAGCGGCACAAGACACACACTTTATCCAAATGCCATTTGTGGTGATTTGAAGGAGAATGGACCCCACAGGCTCCCACATTTGAATTCTTGGTCCCGAGTCAGTGGAACTGTTTGGGAGGGATTAGCAGGTGTGGTCTTGGGTAGGCTTTGAGGTTTCAAAGGCTCATGCCCTGCCCAGGTCAGTTTTCTCTGCTGCATGCTTGTGGGTCAAGCTGTGAGTTCTCAGCCACCATTCCAGCACCACGCCTGCCTGCTGATACCCTCCCCATCACTGTCACGCTCTATCCCTCTCCAACTGTGAGCCCCAGATATACTATTTCTTTATAAATTGCCTTGGTCGTGGCGTTTTACTTAGCAGCGCAACTAAGTAACTAAGATGCAGTGAGTAAGAATTTGGGTGGGGTGCTATGGGGAGCTTCTCTGTGCTAAGGTACTGCATAAGCCGGAAGGGTACAAAAGGTTGGGCGTGGTGCAAAGTCTGGGGAACACGGACGACGGGATGGGGATGAGATGCCTACCTTCTCACATCCTGCCGTGTGGGCTGGGAGGAGTGGGCTGTGGGCTCCTAGGGTGCTGCCTAAAGAACCAGAACTCCTGGACACGGCAGTCTACATGGAGGATGCCTCCTTGAGAAATGTGTGCCAAGAGCAAGCTGGATGCCACCTGGTCTTTCTGAGTTGGTCATGAAGGCCTCACAGCATCAGTTCCACTGTTCCCTACTGCCCCAGAGTCGCAGCTTGCCCAGCTTCAAAGGGCGGGTCAGCGATGGACTGCTAAATAGTTTGTGGCCGTGTTTCAGATCTCCAGAGAGGAAGGGCGCCTGACTGGAGGCTCCCTGGAGTGTACCGTCATAATCCCTAGCAAAGATGTCCCACAGACACTCCTTTGATCCCGTTTCCACCCTCCCACCCCCTCTTTGACCTTTCCCCGACCCGGGTCTGTCAGTGTGGCTGAGTTCTCTTCTTGAGTCTGTGGCTCTCCCTACAGAGGACTCAAGGCCTCACCTCCACATCCCTCGAGTTCCCCAGCCCGGTGTCTGCAGCAGGCCGGTTGCTCTCTGCAGCTCAGCTTCCCTGGGCCGATTCAGGAGGGGCTGACTCCAACACCACGGACAGGAGAGCCCCAGAAAGGGCTGAA
The DNA here is from genome assembly GCA_010120015.1 of Rhombomys opimus. Classification (NCBI taxonomy): domain Eukaryota; kingdom Metazoa; phylum Chordata; class Mammalia; order Rodentia; family Muridae; genus Rhombomys; species Rhombomys opimus. The sequence goes on from REGO01000110.1 coordinate 1,795,783, forward strand.
ACTTGCGTGGTGGGCTGCTGAGGTTAAGTTTAGTTGCAGCCCCCAAATGTGCTGCCAGCTGGACAAAGAGCCTCATATTCTAGCAGGTGGCCTGACTTTGGGCATTGAACACTCCTGCTTCTACCATGCCCTGCTATGCCGTCTCTCTGCGGCAGAGCAAGCCATTCCCAGGGCCCAGAGCAGCATTTCTCATCTCACAGTTTCCCCTGCCAGGAACAAGGACTTGCTTAGCCGAGTCCACTGGTTCTGCAGTTATTTCAAGGCTTGCCTGGGATGACCCCACTCCTGGCTCTCTCACGTGACCTACGGCAAGAGCATTAGACTAAATTCTCATGTCCTTCTGAGGGCCTGGAAGGAAAGTCGCCGCCTCTTTGTCTGTGGACCCCCGGTCGGCAGCCCTCACTTTGGCATCATGGCACACGAAGGCAGCCGGGGGGTGGGCGAGGGCCTGGCATGAGGCAGTAAGCAGGATGGCAGTTGTAGTTCAGATGAGAAATGTGCCCCACAGGCTCCTGTGTTTGAACATGTTTTTCTCCTTCGTCTTCCTGCAGCTACCCTGCTTTCCTCTGTAACGGACTGTATCCCCCAAACTGTGAGTCAACATCCTTCTTCCTTACGTGGCTTCCTGTGGGCACCACAGCAATGAAAGTCCCCGTCCTGGCTAGTTTAATGTCAGCTTGACACAGGCTAACTTCTGAAAGGAGGGACCCTCAGTTGGGAAGAGTCCTCCATAAGCTCCAGCTGGAGGGTATTTTCTTAACTGGTTTGATGGGGAGGGCCCTGCCCAGGGTGGGTGGGGCCATCCCTGGTCAGGTGGTCCTGGGTTCTAGAGAAAGCAGGCTGAGCCAGCAGTCTGGAGCAACCAGTAAGCACCCTCCATGGCCTCTGCGTCAGCTCCCGCCCTGTGTGAGTTCCTGTCCTGATTCCTTCAGGGATGGCCAGTGTTGTGGAAGTGTCAGACAAGGAAGCCCTTCCCTGCCCGCGCTGCTTTCGGCCATGGTGTTTTGTCTCTGAACGGTGACCCTGCCTGGGACAGTCACATACGCTGTCATCTAGCCGCAGGGATGAGCTCTTCACCTTCTCCTTTGCAGCCGCAGTGACCCTGAGTGACCTGCCCACGCTAGGCATCTGCGGGACGTGTGCATCAGGAGTAAATCTCCTCAGCTGCTTCAGGCACACGCTCGTCCTCGCCGAGGGCTGGCTGCCCGCTCCTCAGGTACTGACAGTGCACGTTGGAGGTCCAGGAAGCAGCACGGTCCCAAACCCCGAGAGTGCCCTCACCAAAGAACGGAAATGTGTGCCAGAGAGTGGGTGCTACCTACGGGAGAAATAGTTCGTCTTCAAAGTAACGAGTGAGTTCTTCATAGTAAAGATTTTGCAGCACATTAAAAAAAAAAAATTATTTGTTCTGATTGTTTGCATGTCTGTGTGTGCATGCCTGTCACCTGTGGCGGCCAGGTTTCGGATCCCTGGAACTGGAGTTACGGGCAGTTGTGAGCCGCTGTGTGGATGCTGGGACCTCAACCTGGGTCTTGTGCAAGAACAGCTGAGCCAACTGTTCGGGACCCCGACGTTTAAATAAGGCCAGGCTATTTGAGGAAGTCTAAAACTGGGTGGAAAAGCTACCTCTGAGAAGCGACACTAGGTGCTGGGATGTGCCATTCTGCACCACCTCACTGTAATCTCATCACGTACACACGATTGTTGGGTAGAGATCTTCCAGCTTCCTAGCACTAGGATGAAGGGCACACGCCCCATACCCACTGCTTTTGCCTCTAAAGGTTTATTTAGGTGCATGTGCAGCGGGGCGGGGGTTGCAGGCGGTTGTGACTGATGTCGGGGCTGGCCACTGACCTCAGGTCGTCTGCAAGAACAGTTCATGCTCTCACCAAGAGAACATCCTGTGTGTGTGTGTGTGTGTGTGTGTGTGTGTGCTTGTGCGTGGTTTGTTTTGTTGTTTTTTGAGACAATGTGTCGCTATGATGTTCTGCTGGTCTTTGACTTGCCATTCCTTAGAGAGCAGTTTCCTCCAAACTAAAACATCGGGGAGATGGGGGACAGGCGGCTTTCGAGACCCAGGTCTAAGAAGCTGACGACCAGCTGGCCCAGGAGAAGTGGCTCCGGCCAGTCGTGTCGGCAGCCTGTAAGCAAGCACTGTGTCACCTGTGCTGGGGTGGGCTGTGACAGTGCCCTGCTCCTCACCCATACTCTCGTTAGTAACCCGGAAATTCTCATTGGCTCACCAAGTTGCTCTTTGGTGCAGCTGTTACCCTGTCCCCCTTGAGGGGAGAATGGGCCTGTGTTTTGTGTCTCCCCAGGAAGTCCTGGAAACCGCCCTCTTCACACTAGAACTGTTGGCACAAACCACTTTTTACAAGATACAATAAAGGGTTAATAATAGGTGACTGGATAAGGTCATCCTCTAGGACATCCTAAGCTTATATTCTGAAGGCGAGGCAGAAGTGGGGGAGCATGACAAGGTGCATCTGTTTGGGGCTGAAGCAATGCTCACAGATCTAGAGTGTTCTGTGCTCCCCTGGGCCGCCTCACCTGAGCCTCCCTAGCCCCCAGCTCTTTCCTCAGATTAATCCTCTTAGCACTGGCTTCCTCCGAGGTCTCCGGCTTCCTCAGATTGCCTCCAGCAAGTCACATTCTTAGCAATTACTGCTGAGATAACACAGCATGGCATGGCAGGTGCCCAGGGCTCCGGGTGCGGTGGGGTGGGCAGGGGTCCTGGCTCCTGACGACCATGTTTGATTCCTGGCTGAGGCCCACTCGGTGTCGGGGAAAACAACTCCCACCAGCTCTGACCCCAACAAGCGTGCATGGCGGCATGCACTCCCCTACATACAGAGGCCCAACAAACAGCTCTAAAAGCGAAAGCAAACCAGTTGTGTCCTGGACAAACAGTTGAACGAGACATGGCATTTGGAACGCAGCTCCTCCATAAGGTGGCGGGGAGAGGGCTGCCTTTCTGCAGCATCTGCCATTTTGCTTTTAGTCACGGGACACAGCACATTACTGTTGGCCAACTCAGACCAATCCCAGTACATCCCTGGGAACGCAGATTACCAGGCCAGTCTTCCGCCACAGCTGCAGGGACTGCATATCACCTGCAGTACCTCTGAACACACCTGTGCCTCGCCCCAGCCTCAGGAATCAGTCTGGGCTCCGTCTTCTTCCTGTTAAGAGACTCCATGAACCTGAGGCCCGTTAGCGCAAGGGTTCTCCTGGTGTGCCAATTCCTGGATGAGAGACCTTGATAGGACATGGCTGACTCAAGAGTTTGCACGTAAAACCAGTGTGTGATAGGCAGAGGTGTGAGGGCCAGCCTGGGCCACAGTGAATGACAGGTAGATTGAGGTAGAGGCATGAGGACCAGCCTGGGCTACCGAGGAGTCTTTCCCACTTCCTAACCTTGAGTGCTGCGGCTGCTGCTGGCGCTTGGACCACTACACTTGGGAAAATTACTGGCTGAAAACAGCTCACCCAGACTTAGAAAGCCACAAGAGGCTGGCCGTAGAGGCAGCCTCCAAACACCCGCCTTCAAGAGTGCAGCATGAAAGGCCGCGTGGCCTTGCACCCCCATGACGACTTACAGCTAGCCCTCCGTGGGAACCGAGCTTTCACGGCTCGGGCCTCCCTCCCCACGGGGCAACTTCCACGGTTAAGTTCAGGTGTGCTTCTCCTGTAAAATGTGTCCTGGGCCCGAGGTCGGTAAGCTCCTCCAGGGTGCGAAGTGGCTGGACCGAGGGGCTGTGGCGGCCACGCTGGCCTCCGGGCCGCAGGACACGGCTTCCGCGTGCTCCCGCCCGGCGGCCGGGGGCAGAGACACAAGGACGAGGGAACACGGCACCTGCCGGGCGGGGACAGCGGCTGGGTCCCCGGGGTCCTGGTCCTCTGCCCTGAGTCTCCCCACTGCATCACGCCCTGCAGGCCGCCCCGGCCCGCGCCTGCCTCGAGGGTACCCGCCGGCCCTGGCCGGGCGGTGGGGGGTGGGCGCTGGCGGGGCGAGGCGGCTTCACAGGTGGCACCGAGCCTCGGGGACTGGAGCCCGCGCAGCTCAGGGTGTGCCGGAAGCCGGCGAGAGTGCCCGGGGGAGGGTTGTGCGCGTGGGCGTGGGCGTGCGTGGGCCTCTGCAAAGCGCTTTCCACGCTACAGCGCCGCGGATCTCCCGCCAGCTGCCGCCGGCGCCTCGGGCGCTCCGGGCCTCGGCCTTCCGCTCGCCCTCGGGACCGGCTCACGTCCCCGCGGTGGCGCCGCTCACACGCCCGCCCCGGCCCGGCGCCCAGGTAAGGCGCGTCGCCGGGTGTCCCGCTCGCCTGCCCGCCGGCCACCTCCGCGCACCTGCCTCCGGGGGTGTGGCGGGGCGTCGCCCGGGGCGTGGCGGGGCCCGGGGGGGAGGCAGGGCCTGGCTGTGGGCGGGGTCAGGAGGGGCGGGGCGGGGCCTGCGCAGCGCGCCGCTCGGGCGCCGGGGGGCGCTGTGGCTCTCCGCCGACGGCGCCCGGAGGTCCAGGGAGGGGCGGCGGCCCGCGCTCCCGCTCCGCAGCCTGGGAGGCGGCCGGTGCCGGAGCCGGCGCAGCGGCCGCGCGGGGGAGCGCGGAGCCCGGCGAGGGCGCGGGGCGGAGACCAGGCGGCCGCCGCCCGCTCTGCGCCGCTCCTCCCCGCGAGAGCGGCGCTCGGCCGGGCGTCGAGGCGGCCGCGGCGACCCGGAGCGCTCCCCACCTACCCCCCACCCCCCGGGCCGCCCCGCCCTCCCCTCCGCCCCGCGCCGCCTTTGATGGCTCGGACCTCGGCCGGCCGCCCAGCTCGCGCGCCCGCCGCCCGCCCCGCAGCCCGCAGCGCGCCGCCCGCACCCGGAGCCGCCCGAGCCGCCCAGGTAGGAGGCGCGCGGCGAACAATGACCGCGGCGGGGGCCTGGCTCCCCGGCTCGCCGCTCCCGCCCGGCCTGCCCTCCGCCGCCGCCCTTCCCCCGCCAGCCCGCCGAGCCCGCTGACAGCGCCCCCGACGCCGCCCGCGGACCTCGGGCCGCAGCCTCGGCCGCCGAGCTCGCTCCCCCGGCCGCGGAGGGGGCCGAGGCGCGGGCGCGGCTCTCCGCTGCTCGCCCACGCGCGGCGCGAGCCTCGGGTGGGTGACAAAGAGGCACACGCCCTCCAAGCCAGAGCCTGCTCCCGCCGCTGCGGGCCTCGCCGAGGGCCAAGTTGTCCTTTCCCGTTCGGCCAGCCCAGGACCTGCGTTTCCCTTCCCTCTGATTTGCGTGTGCGTGGCATTTGGGAACTTCTGACGGTGGTTTTTACGGTTTAAGTTGGGGAAACTTCAGCCGGCCGAGCCACCCGGGCCCCGGGGCTCAGCGCCCGCTGCCTAGAGGTCGGGAGGGGGCGGCGGAGCCCCCGTGGGCCCCGGGGAACCGCGGCTGGCGGGGTTTGTCGGGTGCCCTAGCAGAGCGGGGGCAGGGCTCACAAAGCGCGGTGGGAGAGAGCCGGGCTGGAGCGCTCGGCCGCGCTCATCTGGAACAGTTTACCGGGCTCGGCCCGCCCCTCCCCCTCCCGGGCTGGGGGCCCGCCTGCTTCTCCCCCTCCCGGGTGGGGGTCCGGGCTGGGGGGCTGCTTCTCCCCCTCCCGGGCTGGGGTCCGTGGCTCTTCATTTACTTCGGCCTTAGCCGTCCTCCCTGGCAGTTCCCGCCTCTGACTCCTGGCCCCTGGCCCCCAGCACCCCCAGCGGAACCTCGACCCAGCGTTGGGCCGCGTTTAATGTGCTCTGCACGTGGGGACTCGCCGAGCCCACCTCAGCACGTCCCCCGGCGTTGTCTTGCTTTGCTTTTTCTGTCTGAGCAAGGAATGGAGGAAGGAAAAAAAGGCCTTTTAGGTTCTGAAAGCTTTAGTGCGGGGTTGCCTTAATTTTCTTTTCTATTTTTTTTAAGGCTAAGGTAGGGTTTCTCAAATCCCCGCCGGCTCCCTTGCTTAGCCTCGGCCTCAGGTGGGTGGGGCCCGGCCTGGCGTGTCTTCCGTGGATATGGCAGCCACACTTCGTATTCCTGCAGCGTCGGTCTGCAGCAAGACACCAATGTTGGACCTGCTCCAAGCACAGCGAAACGTTTGTGTTTTTAGTGTGTCTGGCTAATGGCTCTGCCTCTGGGTAAAATAAATAGACGCATTATTGGGCAGTGACTGGACTGCCGGGGAGCCGGTGGTGTAGACGGAGAGCAGATGGCCGCCCAGCTCACAGGAGCGAGAGACCCTGGCCCTGGTGAGGACCAGGCGTGGTGGTGTGCCCCTCGCCCCGGGGTCTGCCGTGCGCTCCCAGTGTTGGTCCTCAGGAAGCGAGGTGCTCAGTGTAGACCCCCTCCCCGCCCCCTCTTCCTGTGCGTCCCTGGCTGCTGTAACTGGATAGCCTCCTGTCTCAGCCCCCC
>REGO01000110.1:1802301-1831978 GCA_010120015.1 Rhombomys opimus
CCCCCCCGAGAGCCAGGGCGACAGGCAGGCGTGCACAGGGTGCCTGTTTAAAGTGTGCTTCCCACGGTGGTATTCGTTCTGGGCGCTGATACTGGGTTCATTGTTTTGGGACAGTGGTTTTATTTTTCATTAGAAATTATCCGAGGGAGAATTTTTTAAGATGAAGATTAAAATTAATGTTGAGGGTGAGGTGTGGGGCCACATATGTCACCTCAGCATTCTGGAGGCAGAAGCCGGAGGCTCCTAAGGTCAGTGCCAGCCTTGGTAGATAGTAAGTTCAAGGCCAGCCTTAGCTGTAATCTCAGCAGCAGAAAGGATGGTGTGTGTGTGTGTGTGTGTGTGTGTGTGTATGTGTGTGTATGTGATGCCTGGTTTAATCCACTTGGGAGACTGAGTGGCCGTTGGAGAACTCTAGGTAGGAAGGACACAGCCTAGTTTTTGCATTCTGGTTTTATGCTGGGGATCTTGCTGGCCTGGTAATGGTCTCAGGGGACCAAGGAGGCTGTGACTCTGTGGGGACTGAGGTGTCAATGGCTCGATGCGCCAGGCGGGCGTCTTAAACCAGCCTTTTGTGCCTGGCTTTGCCTGCTGCAGGGACTCATTTAGTATTTTTGAGAACTGTGCTTTCCTCCCTAAAAGACACTGCCAAGAAAAACGAAGTCCCCACAACCCTGAGACATCCTCAGGCTTCGCTTCCAGCCCGGCAGGCTGGCCCTGGGGTGCTGGCCTGGCTTGGGAGAGGAGGGCCTCAGGAAGTTGTAGGGCTTCAGCTGTGTTTCCCTGGGGAAAGGTGTTGCACAACTTACACGGGGGAATGTTCGTCCTGGGGTCTGTCCCCAGACCCCAGTGAGCAAGGTGTGGTGCAACATTTGGTAATGCTAGCGCTCGGGAGGATCAGGTGTTCAAGGTTATCGTGGGTTATACTTCCCTAGTGAGTATGAGACCAGCCTGGATCACACACACACCATACACACACCACACACTCACACACACCATGTACACACCATATACCATATGCACACCTCACACACTCACACACCACACACACAGAAAGGAGAGAGCTCTCAGCGTAAGTGGTTGAACTGCTTTTTCTTGCCCTTTAATGGCTGACATTTAGCATGACGTGGTTGTAGTCCTCCGGCCTTTAGTGACACAGCTTTGGCCATGACCCTCATTAACGACTTCCATGTGGCCAAGGTAGGAGCCAAAGGGTTTCCATTAAGATCCCTGGAAATGCTAGCTTCTCCATCTGCCCTGCCAGTTGCCACTTTTGCGTTTAAGTCAGAAAAGTGCTCATTTCAGTGGCGGGAAATGGACTTTTAGTGGGTGTCCTCTTCCTGGTTTAACAGTGGATATGCTGTGTGAGCCGCTGGGAAGTGAAAGGAGTAGCCATGCCGCTTGCCTGACCTGGGCATGAGCAGGAGCTTTCACTGGAGTTGGGATTTTCCTGGGGTATGGAAACTACAGACTCAAGGTCTGGAATTAATGTGGGATTCTCCCTTTACACAGATTAATGTTATTAAGTTAAGCTGTCACTTGGGCATACATCCAAACAAGCCTGCCGCAGGTCCAGCCAGGTGCCTTCGGTGAACTGTCATGTATTGCTACCCTAAGTGTGGCAGAGGTCACTTTGCTTGGCCTGAAGACTTTTGGAGAAACACCGCACGAGGGTGGTTTATTTTCAACTTCAAGGAAGACTTTCAGTGTTCCCTTCGCACCTGTTACTTCCGGATCTGGGATAGTGCCCGGGCACGCAAACCCTTGATAAATATTTGTTGAGTGAGTAAACGTGTCCAGCTTTTACTGCACTTTTCAGTTAGTTACCTGGGTTTTGGTTTTTGACTTTTAAATGGGAAACTTGACCTTAGCAGTGATAGGATGCCATTCTGGGGATATGAGGTTTTATGAGAATTTGATGTTGACTTCATACTCATTTCTTTGTAACTGAGCAGTCTGGTCCTTAAATCTGGCTGACACGAGAGAGACTTCATTTTCACATGTACATAGAACAATGCAGTGAAAATGGAAAAATCAAGCCTACCTGTGACCCTGTTACCAAATACCCATGGGACTGTTTTGCCGTCCGTTAGCCCACGCTGTCATTCAGGTGCTTTCAGAGCTGGCGTGGATTTCTGCGGTTCACTCCAGGTCTGGCCTGGGTAAGGCAGCTGTGCTCGGGGCTCCTGCTTGTGCACAGAGGCTTCTGGGATTGTTTTCCTTCCAGGGAGCACGGCCTCCTAGAGTTCCATTAGTGTGTCTGTCCCTGCCAACCCCCCTTTTGGAGTGCCTTGAATATCTTTGTTTCAGAAGGATGGATGTGGATTCTGAGCTTTGGAATTCTCCGTGTTTCCCTGGTTCCTTGTTGTGAGTGGCTTTCTGTCTGCCTCTGCGGTTTCCCTGACATGGGCCAGGTGACTTTTCTGCTTTACACCTCTTTCTGTCTTTCCCTCCTCCTCCACTCTCTTGGCTGTCCTGTTCCCTGCTGGCTCCGTCGGTGCCTCAGTGGCTCTCACAGTCCCTGGGTTCTCACACCAAGCTGTGTTATCAGGATCTGTCTTTGGCCACCGCCTTGCTTTTCTGAGTTTGCAGTTCATGAGCAAAGCTTCTCCCAACACCTGTAGCCAGGCCTTTGTGAGGAAGTGTTCTCATGGTTTCTGCTGAGCATGTAGCATGTGTTGAACTGTCCTGTGTGCTTGTGAACTCACGGACCCAGGGCCACCTTGCTTCAGCTGTGAGTCTATACACTCTGAGTACACATCCTTTGCTACTCCTGTGTCATTCGAATATCTTCATCTGTTCATGTATTTTATCATCACTTTTAAATTCCTTATTGTGTTTTTATTGTCTGTGTGTGTGTGTGTGTGTGTGTGTGTGTGTGTGGCAGGAGTCAGTTCTCCTGTCTACCATGTGAACTGGTAAGCTTGTCACAAGAGCCTTTGCCTGCCATCTTACCAGCCCCTCTTCATTTTTTGTTGGTCTTTTAAAGAGCAGGCGTTCCTAGGAAAACAATTTACACACTCTGATTATTGTATGTGCTGATGGTCAGGAAATGTATTCAGCTTTGGGAAAATAGTTCTTGTGTGCAAGGAAGGGGTAGGCTACTGTGGCTGTGCCCTGGCTGTCGTATTTCATGGGGTAGTTTCCTTCTTTCTAAATAAATTCCACTTGGAAATAGTGGAGAGGGGAAAAAAAAACTGCTTATTTTGAAAATATAGATAAATGGGGGTTAATATTACAATCAAGTAAACAGATTTTAAAAATTCAAATTGGGTTGTGTTGTTTCACAGATGGAAGATTGTGAGAAAGTAGTTTTGAAATCAGTTAAGAACAAGAAAGAGGCTGGAGAGATGGCTCAGTAGTTGAGAGCACTGGCTGTTCTTCTAGAGGCCCCGGGTTCAATTCCCAGAACCCACATGGCAGCTCACAACTGTCCATAACTTCTGTTCCAGGGTATCTAACACCCTCTATCTAACACCTATATAACAGATATATGCAGTCGAAACACCAATGCACATAAAATAAAAATAAGTAAATTATAAAAAAGAACACTGGCTGCTCTTTAAAAAAAAAAAAAACAAAAAAAAAAACAAAACAAAACAAAAAACAAGAAAACCTGGAACCCTGGGCAAACACAAGTTTTAACATTCTATTTGTGTGATGGCCCACACCTTTAATCCCGATGCTCTGGAGGCAGAGGCAGGCAGATCTCTGTGAGTTCAAGATCAGCCTGGTCTATGTAATAAGTTCCTGGACAGCCGAGGCTACACAGACCCTGTCTCAAAACCAAAAGAAAAAAATCCAAGAAGAAACATTATTTGTAGGTGTGTGTACGCACACGAACGCAGGTGCCATCGAGGCCAGAGGCGCCAGCTGCTCCGGGAACGGACTCCAGGCAGTTGTGAGCATGGAAGACTGGGTGCTGGGGCCGGGATGCGGGCCCTCTGCTAGAGCAGCAGCAGCAGCGAGGTGTGGTTGGCGTCTGCGGCTGGTGGCTGCCTCCATCTTCCAGCAAGCGTCTCTAGGGCAGGTAAGTCACATGACAAGGAAGAACGTTCTCCTAAGTCCTGAGTGTCCTGTCCATCTCACATGACAGACATTAAGTGGGCTGAGAATTTGTGCAACAAGCAGGTGCCAGCAAAGGTGAGGGAGGTTGGTGACTTGCATGATGTAGCAGGATCCTGTGCCTTCACTGTCAATCCCTGCTGAAGGGGCAGACCGCCAGCCAGCAGGTCTTTAACCCGGCACTGGAGGCAGCAGGTGGCACAGGAGGAAGGGGGAAGTCCTTTCCGTCCTTCTGCCCTGCTATCCCCGGCATTGTTTTTTGTGCTTGGGCTTATGACCTGGGGGACCTAGGCCGCAGCCGAATCAGCTGTTGAAGCTTGTGGCTCCTGAGCTCACACTGTTACTCTGGGGTTGTTGAATCAACAGAGTGGCTCAGGCTCCCTGCGGCCCCATTGTGACTGAGAAAACTTCCCAGGAGTCCCCAGCATCTGGGAAGTTTGTTGGTAGGGGTTCTCAGGAATGTTTAAGAAGAGCCTCAGAGGCAAGGTGGGGTGCCCGCAGCCACAGCAGTCAGATTTGTGGTTTGGGCAGAAGGAGAACAGAGCCAGGTGTGTTCCTGGGAGGTGCGGAGTAGATTCCCGGGCTCCGCCCACCGTCCTGGTTTATTAAGGATGCTTGCCCGCACTGCTCACAGTTGTACTTACTCTCAGTTCCCCCTGAGCTGGGCTGTCCCGGAGGATTGCCGGTCAAAACAGACAGAGCGTGGCTCTCGTTTGCCATAGGAAACTGTTTCTATGTGATTTTACATGGAAAGGGATTGTGTGGTGTGAGGTAGTTAACCTCAGTGGTTGGTCTGGGATTCATCAGGTAGGCTGAGGGGGGAAGGCCTGCCCATCGTGGGTGGTGCCATTCCCTGGGCTGAATGGAGCCGGGACCCTAGGGCAGCTGGTGGGCGTTTCTGTCTGCTTCCCACTGTGGGTGTGACAGCCAGCTGCTTCGGTGCCTCCGATGATGGGTGCTGCAGTGATGAGCTGTGGGGTGCCGCAGTGGTGAGCTGTGGGGTGCCGCAGTGGTGAGCTGTGGGCTGAAGTAAGCCCCGTTCTCTTAAGTTCTTGTTGGGATATTTTGTCATAGCAGCAGGAAAAGGAACTTAAGACAGTGGAAACGCCAAGATGGTGTATGCACCTCCCGCACTCCCCAAATAAAACCAAAGCTCAGTGCCCTCGGAGTTTGTTTTGTTTTTTTTGTGGTGGCTGGCCTCATACCATGTTGAAAGTGACCTGCACAGCTTAGATCACTCTTGGAGTGAGAGGTGGCGCCTGCCTCTCTGTTCACACGAGCAAAGGCTTGTGCTGCTGAGTGTGAGAGGAGGTTCATGGGGTGAATACATTTCTTTGCACTCCCCCAGCGCCTCAGAGCTCTAGCCTCAGGTTCTAGGGCCAGTGGAGGGAACCCTTGACCAGGTGGGCTCAGGAAAGCGGAGGTGTGACCTTTGAACTTGGACGGTCCCTGCAGGCTCTCATGTTTAAACTCTGGAAGGTGGCTCCCTTAGGAGGAGCCACCGAGGAAGTCGGCTCTGTGCATGGTCCTGCCTCCTCCTGGCTGGCCGTTTCCTGTTTCTGTCCATATCACAGAGCCACCCGTTGCCAGGCTGGACTGTGCTACCCCAAACTGTGAGCGAGAACACGCCCCTCCTCCTCCGAGATGCTTCCCACTCGCCAGGCATTTGATTGGAATGAGGACAGGGACTCACAGAAGAGCTGCCTACACGGGACAGCGATCTTACTGAGTTTGTGGATAAAGTCACTTAGCAAGAGCCTGAGTATGTGTCCAGGAAAATGAGTTGCTGCTTTATAAGAATATCGCCTAAGGTCAGTGGATCAGCGGCTCTCCACCTTCTAACTGAGGCCCTGTTAATGCTGTGCCTCATGCTGAGGGGCCCCAACCATAACATACCTCGTTGCTACTTTATAACTAATTTCGATGCTGTCTTGAGTCACAGTATAAACAGCTCATAGTTGACCCTTGGGGGCCGGGACCCACAGGTTGAGAACCTCGGCTCTGAGGCCAGCCTCCAGCTGGGAGTGATCAGCTTGGGTTCACTTGCAGAGTCAATGCAGCTGGCTTGCTGACTCTTCCTGCTCCTCACAGAAGGCGGGAGCTCACAGGATCTTCCTTGAGTATGCAGCCATCACTCCCGGCGCCTGCTGTGTGGAATGCTGCCCTAATCACAGGATCCTGGGGGAGGGGCCAGAGCATACAGCAGGCCAAGAAGGATTGGGAGAGAGGGCTCCACTTGGGGCAGCTCTCCTCGGCCTTGTGGGAGGAACCCTCACCCTGTGGGTGCCCTCACCTCCGTTCTGTGAGAAAGTTGGTTTCCCCAGAGTGAGCTTCGGTGGGATCGTGACCTTAGGAGGAAGGGTAAACACTGCTTGTGTCTTCTGAGAGAAGGGACTTTAGCAACAGCTGCAGATAAAAGCCATGTGTTCAGACAGTTGCAGAATGCAGAGCAGCAGTATTCTTATCTTTCCATTTATGATACAGTCTTTAAAAACAAGCAGTTGAGGCAGCTGGGGACATAGCTTAGGGTTAGAGCATTTCCTAGTGTGTGTGATGCCCTGTGTTAGCGCCTCAGCATCACTGCCAAATCCACCACCACCAAATCCACCATCACCACCAAATCCACCACTGAATCCACCACCACCAAATCCACCATCACCACCAAATCCACCACTGAATCCACCACCACCAAATCTACCACCACCAGATCCACCATCACCAAATCCACCACCACCACCAAATCCACCATCACCACCAGATCCACCACCATCAGATCCACCATCACCAAATCCACCACCACCACCACCAAATCCACCATCACCACCAGGTCCACCACCATCAGATCCACCACCACCAGATCCACCATCACCACCAAATCCATCACCACCAAATCTACCACCACCACCAATCTACCACCACCATCACACCATCACCACCAAATCCACCACCACCAAATCCACCATCACCACCACCAAATCCACCATCACCACCACCAAATCCATCACCACCACCATTACCCCCACCACCAAATCCACCATCACCACCACCACCAATGACAAACTGCCCTCCAGGCTGGGGAGACAGCTTCTTTGGTAGAGTGTGCCTTGTAAGCTCAAGTGTACAGTTTGGTCTCTAGAACACGGCTTCAGACTTGCCGTGTGGCGGAGGCTGGCCTTGACCCTCCCCGCCTCCTGTCTGCCCGCTAAGCGCTGGCGTCACAGGCTCACGCCACCTGGTTGCTCAAGGACTGCCGGGTGAGGTGTTCTACGTCATCTGTCATTGGTGAAATGCTGCCCTCAGGGCAACTTCCCACAGGTGCAGGCCATGGGAAGAGTTCACACCTGCCCCAACTGCAGAGGTCCCGCACTCTCAGGAGAAGGCGGAGCATGTCCGTGTGGCAGCCTGCAGCCCCAGGAGCCCTGGAAGGAGAACCCCAAAGCCTCGAGCTGAGGCCCCTCTCTTGCCCTGCTGCCTCCACTTGTCACAAGTGTCAGTCTCAGCCCTCATCCGTCTCCAGTGAGCAGGGCTGTTGTGTTGTCATTGCAGTGTGTTGGCATACACAAGCCTCTGACCTCCTTTGGCACACCAGGGAGGACCCTGCTCAAGAACACAGGCAGTAGGTGGAGCTTGTGCTCGGCGCTCCCTGTGGCTCACCTCACTGCCCTGCCACTGAGTTCCTGGATGTCAGGAGCCACAGTGCCTCAAGCCTCAGCCCTGGTTTCCCAGCACTTCAGCTGATAAATGAAAGTGTAAAGGTCACGAGCGGCCTGCCAATCCCAACACCTTAGACTCTAGTACTCTTCACAGACTGCGAGAGGAGCAAGGACACTAATGAAGGTGTTGGGATGCATCCGGGAAGCGATGCTTGCTGGCCTCCGTGAATAAAGCAGACAGAAAAGTCCTGTAGACGTGAGGGGTGTGTCTGTGTATCACGTGTCTCTTTCGATGGGCATGCACTCTTCGGTGGTTCTTTAACAACCTTGACCTGGAGGAAAAACATTCGTGGGGCCCCAACAGTGGTTCCTCTGTCTAGAGTAAGATGACAGCGGGAATTGTTAGCAAGATGGCGGACTCCTGAGCTACCACGCTGGATTTAAATGACGTGCCTGTGAAGGTCTGCAGAACTGGTGCTTTAGAAAGAAAGGAGCTGAAAGTCAAGAGGGCCTTCAGCCCTGAGGGCGACTTCAGAGGCCGAATTCCGCCTTAGGACAGAGATAACGGAAATTGCTTCTAGGAAAGCGCTGCAGTCAGGTGTGCTAGCACACGTCTTTAGTCTGAGCGTGTAGGAGGCAGAGATGGGCAGACTTCTGAGGCTGAGGCCGGGCTGGTCCACAGAGCTCCAGGCCAGCTAGGATGTCAGTCTTAAAAAACTCCCAACCAACCACACCCCCACTTCAAAAAATAACATCAAGAAAGTGTATATAAGGGCTGCAGGGATGGCCCAGTGGGTAAGGTAGACACTGTTCTTGCACAGGATTTTAAAATGTGTATATGTTTATAATCCTGGCATATATATTTAAGATGAATGTGGACTGTTTATGTCAATGTCAGAGTTACTTTCCCCGGTAAGTATACAGCACTGTGTTTTAGCACAAGCCCGAGCTGTCACCAGCTCGCCCGGCAGGGGCTTGCCGTCCCCATCTCTTCTGAAGACTCCTGTGTGTTCATCATGGCCTGCTCATCTCCGGGATGTCCTGCCTCAGTGACGGCACAGCCTGTGGAGCTGGCCTCTTGAGCTGACAGTGTCTTGGAGACACTTCTCAGTCGAAAATCGCTTCCCATTTCTTGCTGATGTCATTACGTGGAACACGTCAGTGAGACTGGCCGTCCACCTGCTGACGGACACTGGCTCGTTTCCACTCGGGCCTTTCTAATCCATTATCTGTCAGTGCAGAGCTACTGTAAATGCAGGTCCTCACAGAGACAGTGTTGGTGTCTCATGAGCAAATAAATGCCTGCAGTCCTGGCCAGTATTTAGTGTTGTCAGCACTGTTTTTAGCTATTTTCATTGCTGTGTATTTATTTATTTAGGTTTTCTAGGTAGGGTTTCTCTGTGTAGCACTGGCTGTCTTGGAAATCACTATATAGACCAGGCTGGCCTGGAACTCAGAGACCCACCTGCCTCTGCCTCCCAAGCGCTGGGAACAAAGGCGTGCACCACCACCAGCCGATTATTTTTGAAACCTATAAAAGTACAGAGAAAATCAGTTTGAAGGGACCTCCCTGCAGTGGTGACCTCCCTGCAGTGGTGACCTCCCCATGTCTGTGTGGTGGAGAAGCGCCTTGCAGGAGCTGCTTGCTGGCTGCTGGGCGGTGAGAGGGCCGTGGAGTGCAGACAGTCTGCGTCAGCCTGCAAGAAGGAGAGCAAGTCTGCCCTGGGCGCCCGGGGACTGCAGTCAGCAGGACGTGGTAAGTTCTGTTTTCAGCGCTGAGCAGATTCCAGAGGACCTGAGGATGGGGTAGCTGAGCATACAGGCATGGCCGGGCAGAGGACCTGGAGGATGGTGTAGCTGTGGATGAAGAGCCCACAGGCGTGGCCAGGCCCTGCTTCTCCAGGGCCAGCCACGCAATGGGGGTGACAGAGTGTGGGTGACAGCACACAAGACCAAGGGTGCCATCCAGAAACTGGCTTCCAGCCGCCTGAGGAATCAGGGATACACGCTGGCTCAGCCCTGTGCCCGCCCGCGTGGTCCGTGAAGATGTGTTTCCTGTCCAGGTGGCAGTTCTCACCCATGTTTTAAACTGGGCTCTCCGTGGGACTGTGTGCGGAGGTGTGACGCCTGAGTTCTGTTAACTTTTTGTGATCAGTCTTTTTATTGTCACTACTTTGTTTGTTTCGAGTTTTTGAGACAAGGCCTCACGCTGCCGGGCCTGGAGCAAACTTTGCAGAGCGGGCTGCACACTCTCAGGCCCGGCCTCTGCCTCCTGAGTGTGGGCCACAGGCGTGCGTCCGCTGCGCCGCTTCTTTAGCACGTTTACACTGAACATTGCGGAGCCTTGGGACTCTTGGAGTATCCCCACATTCGAGGGCGGGGCTGAGCCAGGAGCTGTGACAAGATTTTGCTTACAGGACAGGGCAGTGCAAACTGACCCCGCTGAACCAATGCCCCTTCTTTGCTTGTGCAAGCACACTTCACTTGGGGGAGGGGCAGGCTTGTTAATCAGGCAGCCAGGAAGGAAGGAATCAATCCTCTCTGTGGCTTGGATGTTGAAGGGGGTGAGAACTTGGGGTGCCTTGATTTCTGAGGTGGAGTGATTCCTAAGCCTGAACTTGGGACCTGGCTCTATTCAGAGTAACAATTGCTCGAGGGTGTTAGGTGCAGAGCTGGGCGGAGGCCGGCCATCAGAGGTCAGAATGGGGCTTCGCTGATGTTCCTAAGTCGCTTCCCAGGGCTTTCAGGGAGACGCTGTCCTGTGGGGGTGCTCTTACTTCATCGCTCACACGTAGAGACAGTGCATGTGGCCTAGACCGCCGGCGGCTCACAAGTGCCGAGATATACACCTGGCTCTGTGAGAGGGTCCCTGTGCAGGCCTGGCTGATCAGAAACAACCCTGGCATTCCTCCTGCCTCAGTGTCCTACGTGCGGGGCTCACAGGAGTGTGCCACCATACCAGACACAGTTACTTCTTTCTAAACGCAAGACCAATAAAGCCGCTGGGAAGATGTTAAAAAGATGAGGAAAGCTGAGCAGGCGAGGGGCACACAGTGTTTGTGCTCTCTGCTCCTCCCCAGCCTGCCTTCCAGTCCTGCCGGCCTTATTTAACTTTAAAAATAGGTTGTTTTTTTCCTGAGAGCCACTGTAGGCCCACAGCAGATGGAGCAGAAGTTGGTCCGTGTCCTCCGTCTGCCGTCCACCTCCTTATCCTAACGCCCTGCCTCTCCCGAGTCAAAGCAATCTTCCCGGTGCTTCCGCTTCCTAGTGGCACTCCAGTCTGCATGTGTTTGTGGATTTCTTTCCCCTAATCCCGCCTCAGTAATCCTTAAATCAACACGATGATTAAGGTCAAAGGTCTCCTCAGGTCATTTCCTGTTGACCTTTGCTCTGAGGAATTTGTGCGCACACGATAGGGAGAAGTGACTGGCTTTGTGCTGTGTGGCCTGTGGAGGTTCCCAGGGTGCTTTAGGGGGCACTTAGAGCCCCATGGTCATCACAGCCACCCACCCCCTCATTACAGCCACCCTTCCCTCCTTATCAAGGCCTCCCTCCCCCCTCCATCACAACACCCCTCCCCTTCCATCATCTCCACCCTCCCCCTCATCACTGTACCCCTCCCCTTTCATCAAGGCCCCCTCCCCCATCAAAACCACTCCTCCTCCTCCATCACAGCCACTCTCCCCCACCACAGCTACCCCTCCCCCTCTATCACAGCCACCCTCCCCCACCACAGCCACCCCTCCCCCTCTATCACAGCCACCCTCCCCTGGGGCCTTTGGTAGCAGGGGTGGAGGTTGGGACTCCTCACTGTCAACATGTTCTGCCCTCTCTGGAGTTAGAGCCTGAGCAGGAGTGTTTTTCCCACAAAGTCTTCAGTGGGAAAGCTTTGGCTAAGTCAGAGAGCCCTGTGTGTGTGTGTTTGTGTGTGTGGCATCCAGGCAGCCTTTTGGGTTTTGTCAGGGGTGTCAGCACGTATGTGTTTCCTGTGTTCTAGGAGACGTGTACTGCCTTTTGTGCACTAGAGAAACTTCTGCCTGGTTATGGCCGGGGGTGTAGCCTGGGATGCATGTTCATAAATCTGCTGAGTGAGCAAGAGATGCCCCTTCTCAGAGTCTCCGGCAGAAGGACCCCAACCTCGCAGGCCTGAGGCCTGAGCCTGTGAAAGCCTGGGATGGGGAGTAAGCTGGTGGCAGCTCCGAGTTTGTTCCCGGGTGAGTGTGTCAGTGTCCTCTAGCCTGAAGTGTTCTCTCCACGGCAGAGGCCGGGCTGGTCTCCTTCGAGTCGGGAGGCCTCAGTGTGTTCCTGCCAGCCGGGAGCCTCCAGCTCAACACAAACACCCTGGACAGAGAGAGCAGAGAGACGAGAGCGATTCCTTGGTACTCTGAGATCATGCATTAGTGACTTAGAAATTCAACCTGGCTAGACCACTGAACACCCGTGATTATGGTCTTGGGCTTACTCTGGAGAAAATTGCCAGACTGGGCCACCTTTGTGAGTCACTCCAGCTAGGGAATGCACCCCCAGAACACTGGAACTAAAAGGAGGACCGGTGGCCCAGGTGGCTCTGGGAAGTGGGGTGTGTGTATATGTGCGCTCATGTATGCGTGTCTGCGTGTTGCGGGTGTGCACCCTCTTCTGTGCGATTGGCCGGGCAGGCAGGAGCATCTATCTGAGCCACATAGAGGTGCGCAGTGGAGCATCTGGGCTGTGTGTACCTGACAGGCGGTAGGCAGAGTTTCCGGGACTCATCTGCGGAGAGGAGCTGGAGGCATTTTTGCTCTGGATGGGAGGCTGGGGAGTCGGCATGCAGATGTGTGCAGCAGAAGTGGTGGGTGCAAGTGGATCTGGGGGCTCAGGGCGTGTGGTTTGTGTTTGATTAAACGACAAAGGAGCACATGCCCCGCCTGTGTGGCCACATCTGTGTCCTCTGCCTCGCGCGCGCACACACACACACACACACACACACACACACCAGTTACTGAGTGTGGAAGGTCAGGTAACAGCCTGAGTGTTGGCCCACACCTTCTTGTTTGGACCCAGTGTCTTGTTTTTCTCACTGTTGTGTCAGGCTAGCCGGCTTCCAGGGGATTCTCCTGCCCGTCCCTCCTGTTGGGGATTCTGCTCTGAGCATTCCAGGGTCTGAGCTCCGGCCTTCCTGTCTGAGTGGCACACTGCTACCCATGGAATTACCACCCCAGGCCCAAGGAAATCAAACACTTTTGAGAAAAAAATGTAAATGTTAGTAGTGCTGTGGAGAAAAGAGTTAATGACCATAAATGAAGCTGTACGTGGAAAGCTGATGAGAGAAGGCCAGGTTCCCAGCCTTGCAGCGTTGGCACTCTTGTCCACTAAGACAAGCCCAGGAGAACTTCAGCGTGTGTCCCCCTTTAAAAGCTGTCCTCTGATAGGCTCAGGCCTGGGGTGACTAGATGTGCTGGGAGGGTTGATGGGGGGGAAGGAGTGAGAGGGGGGCTGGGAAGAGAGGGGGAATGGGGCCTCTTTGTGATGTAAAGTGAATAGACTGAAATAATGAAAGAGGGGGAATGGGGCCTCTTTGTGATGTAAAGTGAATAGATTGAAATAATGAAACAAAATCATTGATCACTGAAAAAAACTATCCTGTAGGACTGGCTAGAGCTCAGAGGGTGAAGATACTTGTGCCAAGCTTGACAGCCTGAGTTCAGTCCCTGGGGCTGCGTGGTGAAAAGAGAGAACTAATTTCTGCCAGTCGTCCTCTGACTGCCACAGTTGGGCACATGCGTGCGCGCACGCGCGCACACAAACACACACACACACACACACACACACACTGTATAATTGTAAAAAAACAATCAGAAGTAGGCTGATGAGGTGGTGCAGACCTGTGATCTCAGCACTCAGGGAGGCAGAGGCAGGCGGAACTCTTGAGAGTTCAATGCCAGCCTAGTCTACAAAGTGAGTCCAGGACAGCCAGGGCTACACAGAGAGACCCTGTCTCAGACAAACAAACATCTCTGAGAAATGGAAGCGTGTGTAGATGTTGACACGGTTGGCAGCTCCGCCTGCTTTTGTGCTGTTCCTGCTGTCCTTATTGGCATGCCCAGGACATTGTTTTATGTTCAATACACTTGTTCCTTTAAATGTTTTATGATATTTTATTTGTATGTGACACATGCGTGTGCATGTGTGTGTGCATGCAGGTGGAGACCGCTTATCGCTCACTTGTCTTTCCTTCTGAGCTAAGTCTCTCACTGACCCTGGAAGTCATGGTTTGGCTAGATGGGCTCCTGAGAGAGCTCCAGAGATCCAGTGCTGAGGTGACAGTGCAGGATGCTGGGGTGACAGTGCAGGATGCTGGAGTCTTCAGGCTTACAGAGCAAGCAGTTTTCCAACCCTCCGCTGTCTCTTTCCTGTGCTGAGGGTGGGTGCTGAGGCCCTGCTGCGGGCTAGGCAAGGGCTGTCCTGCCGAGCGGGCTCCGAGCCTCTCATCCTCGTGTGCACCTGTAGAGAAGGGTGCCTCTGAAGTGGTGAATGCCAGCCGGTAGGCGTGTGTGGTGTCTGCCTAGTCAGCGAAGAACAAGGCTGCGGCGAGTAGCCCTGCACTCTGACTCTATCTGAAGCAGAAAGTCCTAGATGTGAGTTCGGTGCCGGAGGGTCTCTTGCAGGTTTTTTTCCTTTTCCCTCAGCAAAACTGTATCAGCTTATTAAAGGTGCTTTTCATGGACAGTCACACTTCAGGTGGGGCATGGCGGGCGTGTCGGACAACCCTGGACAGTATGCAAGTGCTTCGGACCCCTGTCTTTACCCACCACCTGGTCAGAAAGCCACCGTGTAGTCCAGCGCGTTCGCTGGCTTGCACAAGAGCAGGCAAGGGCTTGCACTTTTACCGGCGGGATGCCGTGAGCAGCTTCTCACAAGCCGACCCTGACTTTGGAGAGTGAAATGAAGGTGGCAGAGTTCTCGTGTGAAGATGCAGAGTGGAGATGGGACCACTGCTCTTTCTGTGAACAATGTCTCAGGGATAGCGCCTCAGAGCCCCAGTGTGATACTAGAAAGACCAGTGCTGGCAGACTGGGTCCCAGCAGGCTCTGCGGGGGCGGGAGGGGGGCATGCGTGCGTGCATGCATGCATCGTGTGTGCGTGTACATATGCATGTCTCTGCATGCACACATGTGCACATGGGTGTACAGGTCAAAGGTCAGTGCTCGTCACCCTTTTCCTTTACGGGCAGGGTCTCTCGGTGACCTGGAGCTCAGCGATTCAGCCAGGCTGGCTGGCCATGAGCTCCCGATGCCCTCCTGTGCCCCATCCCCCGGTTCTAGGATAGTTGGGCTATGGCATTGGCTTTTACGGGAGTGCTGTGGGTCTAACTTGGGACCTCAGGCCTGCTTGGGGAGCACTGCTCCTGAGCCATCTCCCCAGCCCACGTCTTTGGTTAATGAATTCTGTGTTGGTGATGGTGAGTACCCGAGGGACGTTCCATTAAAGGCTTCTGTTCCCTTAGCCTTTTCCCTGCTGGCATCGTCCACTACCATGAGACAGGTACAGCGAGCAGCCCTGCCCTCTCGAGGTCGGCTGGTGTTTGTTTAGACAGGGTCTCTCTGTGTAGACCTCGCAGAGTCCCACCCTCTGACTCCCAAGTGCTGTGTTAGGTCTACAGGGTCCAGACATGGCCACCTTTCTCTCTGGCGCTGATACTCAGCTGGGTTTGTTTTTCCAGTCTTGAGGGCACTGCTCCCTCTGTGCTAGAAACGGTCCTGTGTGACTTCACAGAGTTAGTTGTTTATCATGCGGCACCTCCTAGGCCACCACAAGCTTTGCACAAGAGAAGGAAGTGACTTCCCCAGGGTCCGTCTCTGGGGGAAGAGGCGAGTCCAGGTCTGAGCTGGGTCCAGTGTGAGCCTGCCTTACCGATGAGGGCCGCCTCGCCCACCCAGGACCGCGATGCAGTCTCCTCTCCTGTCCTTCCTACCTTTTCTTTTGAGTAAAGGTCTCCCGGTGTAGACCAGAAGTCTTGGAACTCTGCCTGGGTCCAGGCTGGCCTTTTACTCTCGGCACTTCTCCTGTCTTCCTGGTGCAACAGGTGTGAGCCTCTACAGCTGGGAGGGGGCATTCTTGTTCATGTTCATGCTTCTTGCTTATCCCGGGCCAGCTCTGGCTTTGTAGCTGAGGGTGGCCTCGAACTTCTCATCCTCCTGCTTCTGCGTCCCAGCTGCACACACTTCCTCCTTACTAGCTGGAATTGTGCTCATTGTCAGTTGTTTACCGCTTCTGGGGTTTTTAAAATTCGCCTGTTCTTGGTCCATTTTTCCATGAGATTGTTTTTTAAATTAATCTTAGTTCCTTTGCATATGATGGAAGCCCGTGTGCCTTTGGCTGTCTGCTCACCAGGGCTTTCTTTTCGGGCCCAGGATTTGAGCCAGGTTTGGGGGTTAGAGAGAGCAGTTTGAGGTCGCTTTAGAGGCAGTCTCATGGTCCGGAACTTGGTGGCTTATCATTTTAGGTTTGCGTTGGTGCAGAAGCGGCTCTCGGCCCTGGTGTTAGTGCTGGTAATGATGGCCGGTCGGCGGGCACCCTCCGCAGCCAGCGGCTGCCAGTCCACTGCCTGGTTTTCAACACGGAGGCTGCTATGGCCACCGACCGCTGAGCCGGGCGGGAGCCGTGTGGCTCGTGTGCCCCAAGGCTGACTGCCTTGCTGCCCCGTTTGCTTCTCCCGGGGTCCAAGGCTGGCTTGCTTCCCCCCTTCCCCTGGAGCTCTCTGCCGAGTGGATCTTCTCTTCTGTCCAGAGGGCCCTGAGGTCCCCGAGCTTTCCCAGATGGGCTGGGTGGCACCAGCTGCCCTGGCCACGGCAGGGATGTCCCTGACTCGCCGAGGAGTCCCCTTGCTGTAGCTCCTGCAGCGGCTTCTGGCGTCTCGGGTGTCTGTGTCCCCTGCCATGGAGACCCTCCTTGGAGGTGGCCTGGCAGGTGTTCGAGCTGTGGATGTAGGAGTCGAGGGAAGAGTCAAAACGTCCAGCTTCCTGCGCTGGGCAGGATTGTCCACTTCCCTCTTTCACACAGCGGGTCCAGAACAGTCTCCGTGAGCCAGTGTTGCAAGCATGTTGGGGACTGTGGAGCCACTCCTGGGTGAGCTGCACAGATGCTGCTCTTAGAAATGTATTTTTTCCCCTAGAAATAAATAATTTAAAAAGTTTGGGGGTGTGGTGGCAGGATGGTTCAGGAGGTAAAGGCCTTTGTTGTCTGGCCTGAGTTCAGTCTCCATGGTCCACATGTAAGAAGATGACCAACTTCTGCAGATCACCCTCTGGCCTCCACATGGGATGCGTGTGTGCGCACACACATGCACTCTCACACGCTCACACACTCATTAAATATAAAATTTTTCTGATGCTGTGGTAAGAGTAAGTGTGCCCAAAGGCCCCAGTGCCTATTAAAGGCTTTTAGTCAGTCAAGGCAATGCTGTTTGCCAGTGGACCCTCAGGAGGAGCCTGAGGGTGGAGCCTGTTAGAGGAGGAGGCTGAGGGTGGAGCCTGTCAGGGGAGGAGGCTGAGGGTGGAGCCTGTCAAGGGAGGAGCCTGAGGGAGGCTCTGCTGCAGCCTTGACACACAGTAAGACCCCTGCTCAGTTCTCTGTTCCCTGGCTTGGTGTACACGTGGCTGTCCTTCTGTCTCCTTTTTTCTTTGTAAGCTCATCTTCTCAGGTACTTTGTTGTAGTTATGGGAAGCAGATGAATGTGTTTCATTTTCCTGTGTATTCCTTTCTATAGCTTCAACAAACCCGTTTGTTTAATTTTCCCCTCTATTTATTATGTGATAATCAGGCCCTCTTTTAAAATTTTTCCATATATCAAGTTTTGCTTTGATTTTCCACGCGATTTCTTTGACTTTTGCACTAACTGTAGCAATAACAGGAGCTGTTCTTACGAAGGCTGACTGTTCATGTCCACTGTTTTCTGAGGGATTGCAGCCTCTCCTCCTCTGTGGATATTCTGCCCTAAACACTTCCTGTTCCTTACATGGCTCTGCTTTTAGGTGTTTTCTTTCCTCGTTTATTCATCTGTCTATCCATCCGTCTGTCTGTCTATCCATCCGTCTGTCTATCTATCTATCTATCTATCTATCTATCTATGGTTCCGGCTCTTCTCTTGCATGCTGTCCTGTAAAACATGCAGTCCGACTCTTGGCTGTTTGTCAGAGGTAGCAGGCATTAGGGTTGTCCGCGTCACCTTGAGTCTTGTGCATGGAAGCTGGGTTTGTCTTCCCCACCCCCAAGGCTGCGGGGGACCCATTCCCTTGTCTTTTTGTCATGGGAAACGCAAATGTGAGGCTGTGTGTTGGTAGAGAATACCGGGCAGTCCTACCTGGGCTGGGCCTGGATAAGCGCCAGGACAGGGGAGAGGAGGGCGCGGGGCCCAGGCGGAGTGAGGAGCTTCCTCGCATTGCTTGTTTCTTCAGCCCCAAATCCCGTGTTCGTTCTTCTTGTGTCTGCTGTATGTGAGTTTCTGAGCTCTCTGGTTCAGCGTTGGTGCATACCAACCCTGTGTTTGAGGGTAAGTAGCTCCGGGAAAGCTTGGGGTGCTCTCATTCCCTGGTCGTACCAGGTGAGCCACAGGCTCCGGGAGGCCACGGCAGCACTCAGGATGCAGCTCACCCCGAGCCTCTCTGTCAAGGGTCATTGGACTCTTTGATCTGCCCTTGTCTCTGCTGCTCCCTCCTGTCCTTTCAAAAACAGACACACAACAGCAGACACTCCGCTGTTATTTTAATAGTTTTGATGGTAGAAATGATAACGCATGAGGTTTATCTGTCAGGTTTAGTTGGAAGTTCACCTTATTTTATGAAGGTCTGAGGTGCAACTTGGAAGTCGTCTTTGAGAACTGTATTATATTATCAAATTGATTAATAAAAATCACAAGTGCTGATCAGTAGAATGGATTTGCCTTGCCCCCCTCCATGTCTTTGTGGGTCACATGTTTCGGCTCACCATTAAAAGGCACCTACATCCTGCCTGTGTCTGGATATCCTATTTGGTTCCCATCTTTGTAGTGAGAATTTTTGTCTTCAGAAACTCAGTTATGTTGGGAATATGTTTTGGTTTTAATCCCAGGTGTGGGATATGGGGCTGCTTCAGACTGTCCACAGCAGTTGACTATGATTTGTCTTGTGCTCTGGCAGGATGGGATTCTGCCAGCTGAGGATAATTACTTTTAGAATTCTGAGGACTCTTGCGAGGGCATGAAAATGCTAGAGCCCCAACCAAGAGAGGCTGTTGCCGCTCCTGCCGTTGCTGGCTGCTGTTTGCTCCTGCCAGGCTGCTGGGCTGCCGGGTGCACCTAATCAGCAGGAAGCAGTCTTACAGTGTTGGCAGTGTGGACCCCTTTTTGTCCTCTAACCTTCCTTCTCCTTACCCAGTGTTAGGGAACAGTGTTTGTGTTGGGGTTGTAGAGAGGTAGGAAAAAGGACCGAGTAACTTAGCCAGATGTCTAGGTCCACAGCTTTCTGCCCTTTCCTCTGCCACTGTTTAAATCCCTCTGTGGGTATTGGCCAGACTCAGCCTGTCAGGAGGGAAGCTGTTCCCTGGGGCTTCAGGCTGTGGAAATTCTGCCCCATCTCTCCAAGGCCTCGCTGTTGCCTGTGCGGGAGGGGAAAGACATTCTAATTCCAGTTCCTTACAGCAGCTGCAGTGCCATTGAACTGGAATGCTGGGAGGATGGAGAAGCTGGGGGTGGGCAAGGTCTGAAGGTACCACGGGGTACTGGAGGCTGGCTGGGCTCAGACAGCTGAGCAGGTCTGGCTTTTCAGCCTTCAGACCTCCTTAGAATCTCCCCCGTAACTTCACAAAGCCTCCCCCAAAACCCAGCTCCTGAGGGCTGTGGAGACACCTGTGTGCCTGGTGGCGTCACGTAAAGGAGCAGAGCCGTCCACTCCTGAGCCGGTCACGTGAGCGCCCTTCACCTGTCCGCTCTGCTTTACCAGGCATGGTTGTTTCCACGTTTGCATTTTGGAAGAGGAGCTGGAGAGAGGAGGAAGTGCGCTCATCACAGGCTTTTGAAGACTTTGCTGACGTTTGCATTTCTTTGTACAGGATTGTGCCAGGCCCTGCACATGCTGGGGGGGGGGGGCTTTCTCCTTGAACATCTGTGTGGATCTCTTGGGGCGGGGCC
Source organism: Rhombomys opimus (assembly GCA_010120015.1). Taxonomy (NCBI): domain Eukaryota; kingdom Metazoa; phylum Chordata; class Mammalia; order Rodentia; family Muridae; genus Rhombomys; species Rhombomys opimus. The sequence continues at coordinate 1,822,162 of REGO01000110.1, forward strand.
TGGAGCCCAAAAAGTATGTGGGTAATTGAGCACATTTCCGAAGCCGGGACGAGTGCCGACAGACCCACACCGTTGTGTCATCCTGGCAGTGGCCCAGCGGCAAAGGCAGGCCTGCACGGCGAGCCAAAGAGATACCTCCACAGGCCGTTTTGGAAAGTGTGCAGATGAGCATGTGTGGGGGCTATCTGCCAGTCTTCCCGTGTCAGCCCCAGCACGGATGTGCACGCCAGAGCGAGACCACGGCAGGGCGCAGTACCTTGCTCTCCACACTCTCCTGGCAGCAGCTGTGATTAGGTCAGCTGTCCTTGAGTCTTGTCCCTGCTGGGCCAGGAGGGGTTTTCATGGGCAGTTGGCACCATGAGAAGGTCAGGGGTCATACTGGTCATCACTGAACTCTCAGGTGACACTTGGCAGGACTGCTTAGGAGGCGTCCGGACTGTTGCTAGGATATGGCTCAGTCAGGGAGGGTGTCCCCAGGCCTTGGTGTTCCTGTGGCCTTTGCCTCTTGTCCTGGAGCCTTGGAACCCTGAGTTGTTGTGATCCTGGTGATTTTAGGATGTGGGTAAGAGCTAAGGAAAGTGTCACAGCAGCATTTGGGAGGCTGGGGCATTGGCTGCTGGGAAGACCGGTGAAGTGCAAGCCTGAGGACTTCAAGGAGTGAGCGTGGGTACAGATCCCTGGGGCCCCCTGGCCAGCCAGTCTTGTCACGCCGCCCAGAGCCATAAGACCCCTTGTCTCAAAAAAAGAGAAGGTAGTGAGTGATTGCAGACCTCCCCCTCCCCCACCCCCTGGGCTTGAGCTGCAGACTTCCAGGTGGTCCATGGCTCATGGGGGGGGGGGGGGGAAGGAGCTCAGGCTGCTGCATTGTTTTGCACAGGGGGCAGGGGCAGGGGCAGGGTGGAGCCTGGTGACGGGCCTTAATTCCCACAGGATAAAGCACAGTAATGGTGACCAGAGCCTGTGCCCAGGGCTGTGCCCACGGGAACCCAGGCTTCTCACTGCAGTGCAGGTGACGTGGGCTGTCCTGGTGACCTTCCATCGTAGGGGACTCCCTGGGCTTGGTGTTGCTGGAGTGAGGCGACAGCAGTTTCTGGAGTCTGGTTTTCTTCCTTTTCTGTTTCCTTCTCCTGACACACAGAGATCTCCTCTTCATTCCCCTCCAAGACAAGTTCTCATGTAGCCAGGCTGTGCCCCCAAGTGCTGGGTTACAGGTAGACAACGGTGAGTGGGTTTCCGCTTCCTGTCCAAGCCCGGATGTTTATGTTATGTGTTAACTGATGAGTGGGTTTCCGCTTCCTGTCCAAGCCCGAATGTTTATGTTATGTGTTAACTGATGAGTGGGTTTCCTCTTCCTGTCCAAGCCCGAATGTTTATGTTATGTGTTACCTGTTCAGGTGGCTGGTTCAGTGCTTGTCATGAGGACCAGGTGCCATTCCTGTACCTGTGCTACGAAACACACAGAACCAGGGATAGTGGCTGGGGAGCAGACACCGGGGACCTGGGGCTCATTGCCTCCAGCCTGGCCTACGTGGCAGACCCCAGGTCCTGTCTCCAAAACCAAGATGGCCAGTGCTGGAGGAGCAACACGTGAAACTGACCATTCTCTACCTGTGCTTGCACATACATGCATGCATATCTGTGCTCTCGAGCACGTGTGCACGAATACACACACACATACACACACACACACACACACACACACACACACACAAGAGAGAGACAGACAGAAGCCTGGAAGGAAATTAACCAAGATATTAACAGTTTGGTTTACACATCATGAAATCAAATTACCAGACTTATCAGTGCTGCACAGTGATCCCCTGTCTGCCTAATTTAGCAAGCGGTTGGTCAGGAGTCTGTATCTGTCCTTTTAAAATGGAATCACACACACACACACACACACACACACGGAGTGAGAGCATGAGCCAGAGCTGTCTCTCTTTATTCGGAGGCTAGCATTTGGTTAGAATGTTTTCAGGGGTTGGTGTGTCAGATCTGGAGACTGAAGTCCGTGATGTCTGTGTGTGAGGACACAGCAGGAGTTTGGAATGCACCCGAAGGGTGGTGGGACACTCCAGTGAGAGCCGCCTGAGGACCCCAGAGCAGAGGTTGGAGTCACACTCCTGAACGTCTACACGTTTTGCCTTCCTCCTTTTGCACACTCCAGGGCTTTTGGAAGGCCGGAGTGAATGGAGTGGCCTTTGGTGAACACCGAGAAGTGCGGGCCGCCGAAGGCCCAGCCGTGAGCTCAGCGCTGCCAACCTAGCAGCCCTGCCAACTTAGCTTTGGGGAAGCAGTTCGTGGAGGGAGCTCGCGGGTGGACAGCCAGCACAAATGGCTCACTTCCACGGGACGCCTGAACCGCCTGTGTCCAGTCAGGCGCCCATTTCCCCTCAAGCAGGCCCAGGCCAGCTGCACTTTGTGGACATTGCTTTCAGTCTGTTCGTTGCTGTCTCCCTAACTTGAAGGGAGATGGATGGCATTGCACACGGGGAAACCGAAGCACAGTGAGGCAAAGCTGTGTGTCCACAGCTGCTCACTGTTTGGGTGGTGTGGCACTGGTGTGGCCTCTGCCTCTCCCCCGATTTTCATTGAAACCCACGTGATGGTTGAGCCAGATTGGTTAAAGTCTGTCTGGTGGGCTGGCCCCTGTGGTGGGTGCCAGCGCCCCTTGCTGGCTCTGGAGCAGCTCACTGTTTCAGGCTGTCTTCAGTCAGGGAATGTTGGTATCGCCCAGGCCGAATGGGAACGTGATGTCAGGTGATGTCCTTTTGTCACCTGCCGCCGCCTGCTCTTCCACAGGGCCTGACCTCTGTCTTCCTTCTGCTTCCGTTTTTTTAAAAAGCAAAATTTGATTGTGGCTAAAAATACATACTATAAAACTAACTACCCCTGTAACCCACCCCCACCCCACTTTTACATTTTGAGACAGGCTGTGTTGTGTTCCTACTTACGTAGACACAGGTGACTGTGAACATCTGAGTCTCCTGTAGCCATCTCCTGAGTGCCAGCACACCCGCCTGCTGTGTGCGGTTCTGGGGATGGAACCCAGGCCCCTGAAGGCCAAGCAAGCACTGCCTCTGCAACACAGCTCTGGCTCCGCCCCTTCAGGTTTCCAGCTCTGTGGTGGTAACTGTAACTGGCTCTTGCCAGTGTTGCAGGCCCTGGGCTTTGGGTCTGGGTCGCTGTGGGGCCTTGCATGATCCTTCTCAGCAGCAGCTTCTTCGCCACGCTTCCTTGCAGAACACCATGGACATCCTTGCTCTCTGTGGCGCTCACTGACTGAGGATGCTCCCTTTTAAGCTGATTACTGTCATTTTAAGGGGTTCCAGGAGAGACTAGAGATGAATCCCCAAGTGGAAGCTGCTGGTCGGGGAGGAATGAATCCCCTCAGCATCTCTGCAATGACTGTTTCCCCAAAATGTACGATTACCCTATGGCGATGGGTCTTCTCTTGTTAACTCAACCTGCTGTTCAGTGATTTCTCGTGTTTGGCTAGTATACACTTCTTCTGTTCAATACTTTGCCTGTGTATTTCTTTCTTTGCCATCATTTTCTTAGGTTAGCTTCCTAGAATTTCTGTGTTGAAGTATATAAGCATAATAAAGAATAGAACATTGAAGTAAAAAGTGTGATAAGGAACACATCCTTGTTCTTTCCTTTTGAAAGTGCCTGATCAGTTTCTTTGTCCACCAGACAAGGAACAATTCAGTGCAGAAAACCCTATGGTCTGTCAGTCCTTGAAGACTGTAGCCAAAATGGGAGCAGGGATAGAGGGATGGGGGTGAACCGTGTGGATTTTAGAAGTTCCCTCAACCACATGTGAAGTATGGCTGCCCGGGCCACATCCAGCTGAATGACCGGAGCAGTGACTTCCCCAGTGGAGACGGTGAAGGTGGCCAGAGCCTTGAGGAAGAGCCTGAAGCTAGCTTTGAGCCTTGCTGGCTTGGAGTGGAAGAGGGGCAAACCAGTGCGTTTTATGGGTTCTTCAGTTGTGGTGATAAATGGCCTTGGTAAGAAGTAGCTTATCTGGGGGAAGTGGAAATGTTACATTTTCACTACCAACCCCCCCCCCAACAAACAACCCCAAACCAGTGGTAAGTCCAGGGAAGCCAGGTTGGTGGTGCATGCCTAGAATCCTCAGGACTAAACTCAGCTGGGGACGCAGAGGATGGGAGCCCAGACCCCACCGTGGCTCCAAAGGGGATTTGAGGCCAAAAGGGGAGGGGTGGGGAGGTGCTAAAAAAAAAAAATTAAGCAAAGACATCCTAAATCTTACCATTTAGAGGCAATTTTGTTAATATTTTAAGAACATCCGTTTGTTATTTATGCGCACACGTGTGTGCACACCTGATTTTGAGGCAAACTCCATTTCATGGATCCAGTTTTGTGAATAATTTTGAACTCCTGAAACTTGCCACAGATCCTGAAAGATGATAGCTTTTGACCACAGATGCAATTTTATATAAATATGCAAAGATCAAATTGACCTTTAAAAAAAAAGCCAAAGAGACAAAGAATTTCTGACTTTAAGGGAAATTCGGGTGTGTTTTAGAAATCAAACATCAAAGAAAAGGCAAGTCTTTTAAGTGATTTAACTCTTTTGAAGGCAATCTTTCACATAAATCTTCAGAAATTGTGATTCTCTCTGGTAAGTTTCGTTTCACAGTAAGATTCCAGCTTTCTTCTCCTTTGAAACCTTAGGTGTTGACTGTGTCTCCTCCCCTAGCCCCAGGCTTACTAGTTAATTTTGAGTTATCCACGGGAGGGATTGTCCCAACACCCCATTTCTGTGTCTCATGGGGTCATTCCCGTGTCTCGTGGGGTCATTCCCAGGCGTTTTCCTGGGACTATGCTCTTTCTGAGGGTTTGTTTTGATCCATCCTTGGTTGGCCTGTATTTCACTGACAGCTTTTTTGGGGGATCCTGGTGGCTGCTGGCTTCTTGGGGTCCATAACTGTGGTCATGCCACTTCCTGTCCTTCCAGGCCCATTCTGCTGAGTTCTTGGCTCACACTCTCTCACCATCAGGATTTTGTAGCCATTGTTTTGAATTCTTTCTAGTGTTGGGATAGTTTTGGAGGAGGAGGCAGAGACCAGTTAGCATTCTCTCTGGCACATGACCAGCACTTTCCTTTGTAACTCTGTCACTCTTGAAAGTTTAACCCTTACAGCAGGTCTGGAGACTCAGGTGCTAAGCTTCCTGTAGAGGCAAGCCTGACTTTCTGGGGGAGGGCCCTGAGGTCTTTGAATACATTTTGCATACGTTTAGAACATTTTTGCATATGTTTTGACTACTGTTACTTTTCAAGCCGTGCCTCGTTCTGTTCCTCCAGTCTTGCAGTCCAGCCCATGTTCTGTGATTGTTTGTGGATCTCCACTTCCTGTCACTTAATTCTGAGTGATTTACCACTCCTTCACTTCCTGTGTCTGTTTATAGATGCTTATTCCATACTCTCTCGGCGCAGCCCTGGGGCTTCCTTTCCACAGCTCTCTCTGGCCCATTTCTTCATCTTCACTGTCTGCGAAATGAATCACTGCGTACTAGCTCTTTGGAACTCCTTGTCCCACTGCAGGCAGGCCTGTTTTCTAAAGGACCTGGTCCTGCGTTACTGAGTACTCTGCAGTTTTGGGTTTAACTAATTCCCCCATCAGCATGTCCCGGTCACTTCCACCAGGTGTTTGTTGTCTCCCACCCAGTGATGACCCATCTGTGAGTGCAGCGGAGGCCCCCACCATAGACCATGAGAGGCTGTGGCAGGAAGATGGGACGCCTCACGCATTTTCTTTGCTCTCTTTGAGCACTTCAGTTAACGGGTAAATCTCCAGTTTTTGACTGTTTCAAGTCTTCTGTGTCTCACAGAGAACCCCTTTAAGGCCCAGGCCAGCTGAGCCAGGCTGGCGCGGGCACTGTGGTGGCTGTGCCCCTCAGCCCTCCCCTGTCCTCCTGGTCCTCATCGGGCACTAGGTAATGAAACTGGCATCCACATTGTCCTTCAGCTATCTTAGTTAGGGTCCCTATTGCTCTGAAGAAACAAGACAATCAAAAGCAGCTTGAAGAAGAAGAGGTCTCTTTGACTTCCATCTCCTGGATCGTAGACACTCACGCAGGCAGGAGCCTGGAGGCAGGAGCTGATGCAGAGGCCGTGGAGGCTGCTGCTTCCTGGCTTGACCCTCATGGCTTGTTCAGTCTGCCTTCTTACAGAACTCAGGACCAGCAACGCAGGGATGGCACCACCACAGTGGGCTGGGCCCTCCCCCCTCAGTCACTAATAAAGAAAATACATGCCCAGTAGGCTTGCCTGCAGCTCCATTTTGTGGATGCATTTTTTCAGTTGAGGCTTCCTCCTCTTGGATGATGTCAGTTTATGTCAAGTTGACCTAAATGAGCTAGCCCATCCCTGTTGTCCTGGCCAGTTAGTCAACTTTTTAACTCAAAATACTAGAGAAGAGCCAGGTGGTGGCGGCCCCGAATGTCTTTATCCCAGCACTTAGGAGGCAGAGGCAAGTGGATCTCTGTGATTTTGAGGCTAGCCTGGTCTACAATTGAGTTCCAGGACAGCCAGGGCTACATGGAGACCTATGTCAAAACCGCAAGCAAGCAAGCAAACAAAAGAATTTGAGAAGGGTGGATGACGGCAGACGCAAAGATAAAGCATGTATATTTGTGTGTGTGTGTCTAAGTGTAAGTGTAACATGTAGCTGTCTGTGCACATGAAGAGCTCAGAGGTCAACCTCATGGATCTTTATGGTTTTCCACCTTATGTTTTGAGACACAGCCTCTCACGGATCCTGGCTGTGCAGGAAGACGCCCTCCCCATCAGCTCTGGCTCCACCTTCCTCTACCTCATGCCATTCTGTGCAAGCTTCGTAAAGGCGTGTGAGGTCACAGCTAAACTGCTCCTGACATGTGAACACAGAGGATGCAGTGCGTCCTGGTCCCACCTCTGCCGCTCAATAGCGGGCTGAGCATTGGAACGTTGGGAGGAGATAAAATACCACAATCCTCCTTCCCGTTGCTGGAGCCACACCGGGACTGCGCAGCACTGAATCAGCCTTGTAGGACGCCTTGACAGTGACATAGTCTAAGAATCTGAGAGAAACTGTTCAAGGATTGCTCCAGCTACCCTGCCTGCTGCTCTCTGTGTCTGAGGGTTGGAGCCAGCTTGTTGTATGGTTTTGTTTGTGTCTGTTTTGTCTGTTTGGAACAGTTGGTCAGTAATAAGCTTATGAGTTTTTTCCTTTCATTCTGGAAACTGAACTCGGACGCCATGTTTGTACCCGCTCAGCCACCTGGCTGCTGCCAGCCGTGAGCATCCGCACGGTTGCTCGTGTTAACTTCTTGAAGGTCCATGGTTGCGCTGATGAGCTGCGCTGAGCGTGGACGACCGGATTTAACATCTGGTTGCTTCTCTCGAAAACCAAAACCAAAACTTTGGTTGCAGTTGTTGAGCAGTTCCCACCACGGGGTGGCTTTCTGCCCCGACCCTCTGTGGGCCCCAGTGGGAGTGTCATTCCATGTAGAATCAGGGATTCTCACAGCAACGTGCTCAGGGCTTCACGATGGAGGAACGAGAGGCAGAAGGAAGAAACCTCCAGATCATACTTAGAAGTAAAGTAACTGGCGTGGCAACCTCACACACCCCCTCGCACCTCCCCACTCTTAGTGTAGACTTACTAAGTAACAGCTGGTAACCATTCCTGGAAATCTGACGTTGGCTGTTGTAAGCTGATACAGACTGGTTGGTGTGTCACCGGGCAGAAGCCACGTGTGTAGAGAGGAGCACAGGGACAGTAGAGCAAGGAAAGGCCAGCCGTGCAGTCTGGGTGCCTTTCAAGCCTCTCTCAAGCCTCCTCTCATCGAGGCTGGCTTTTCTGTTCTGGTTCTGCTCTCGGAGCGCTGTAGAACACCGAGTCGCCAGTGAGGCCCGGCCCGCTGCTGTGCACTGCCTCCACCTTCGGATTCCATCCCCAGAGTCCGGGACCATCCGACCAGATACACGTGCTTCTCCTCTGACGGTCCATCAGTTTGTTGTCAGGGTTTTTAAATTTCCATAACCGAGATAGTTCAGTGTCTACAGTGTGTGCGCTTTGGCCACTGTGCGTTCCCTTTGTTGACAGCCTTGCTTCACAGGAGCACGTCTTCGTGGCTTGTCTGTGCTGCGTGCCGTAGGCCCCTCTAAGGTGCGCAGCGGTTCACTGTGCACAGGCCACACTGTGTCGGTGGACCGTGGGCGGCTCCCACCCCAGCTGCCGTGAATGACGCCACTGTAATCACGAGGATGCATGTGTGTGTACTCAGATGAGCATGGCCACTGGCTGGAGGGGGAGGTTGACCTGCCGGCTCTTGTGGTGGTTCTGTGTTCAAGCCTGAGTATGGCTGAGCCCTTTCCTATCTTTTGCTTGTTTGTTTCCTAGAAACCAGTGCAATCCTTTTTGCACTGATTTGGTGGGCCCCTTTCCAGGCAGAGAGCATCCCTCTGCAGGCTTTGTCTTTTGTGATCATACTCTTTGAGCAGCTTTGACTGTGTAAACTGTGATGTACATATTCGGCCCGATTAAGTCTGTGGCGAGATGGTACAGGGCAGGCTATGTAAAAAGCCAGAAGGGAAACGCCGATGCTCTGGGCTGTCAAATACAAGGGAACAGGACAGTTTCACGGAAGATGTGGAATTTAAGAAAAGCTTTGATGAAGAAAACATGTTCTCAGGCTTTGGGGGCAATAATCTAGGCAGACGGGAGGGAAGGAGGCAGAATGCCCTGAGGAGAAATAGGGAAATGTCTAGAAAGGGGGATTCGAGTCACCGTACGGGGCTTTGTCCAGCTTGTAGGTCGTGGATTAAGAAAGGTGTGAGTACCAGGTGGTCTCCACAGTTAGGCTGAGCAGTGAGTGGCCGCCAGAGGGCCCAGCCGGAGGTCAGAGGGGCAGACCAGCCCAGAGGGGCTGCAGGGCAGGGGTGAAGAGATTGCCTGAGCCTCACTCCTCTCCTGCGCCTCACTCCTCTCCCGAGCCTCACCCCTCTTCTGAGCCTCACTCCTCCCGAGCCTCACTCCTCTCCCGAGCCTCACTCCTTTCCTCAGCCTCACTCCTCTCCCGAGCCTCACTCCTCCCATGTGCCTCACTCCTCTCCTGAGCCTCACTCCTCTCCTGAGCCTCACTCCTCTCCTGAGCCTCACTCCTCCCGAGCCTCACTCCTCTCCCAAGCCTCACTCCTTTCCTCAGCCTCACTCCTCCCAAGCCTCACTCCTCTCCTCAGCCTCACTCCTCTCCTGAGCCTCACTCCTCCCGTGAGCCTCACTCCTCCCGTGTGCCTCACTCCTCTCCTGAGCCTCACTCCTCCCGTGAGCCTCACTCCTCTCCTGAGCCTCACTCCTCTCCTGAGCCTCACTCCTTTCCTGAGCCTCACTCCTCTCCTGAGCCTCACTCCTCCCGTGTACCTCACTCCTCCCGTTTGCCTCACTCCTCTCCTGAGCCTCACTCCTCTCCCGAGCCTCACTCCTCTCCTCAGCCTCACTCCTCTCCTCAGCCTCACTCCTCTCCTGAGCCTCACTCCTCTCCTGAGCCTCACTCCTCTCCTGAGCCTCACTCCTCTCCTGAGCCTCACTCCTCCCGTGAGCCTCACTCCTCTCCTGAGCCTCACTCCTCTCCTGAGCTCACTCCTCCCGAGCCTCACTCCTCCCGAGCCTCACTCCTCCCGTGAGCCTCACTCCTCCCGAGTCTCACTCCTCTCCTGAGCTCACTCCTCTCCTGAGCCTCACTCCTCTCCTGAGCCTCACTCCTCTCCTGAGCCTCACTCCTCTCCTGAGCCTCACTCCTC
>REGO01000110.1:1831993-1881296 GCA_010120015.1 Rhombomys opimus
CTCACTCCTCTCCTGAGCCTCACTCCTCTCCTGAGCCTCACTCCTCTCCTGAGCCTCACTCCTCTCCTGAGCCTCACTCCTCCCGAGCCTCACTCCTCTCCTGAGCTCACTCCTCCCGAGCCTCACTCCTCTCCCGGGCCATTTGGAATGTGTGGCATCTATTTAAATCGTGCTGATCTGATTGATACATAAGTGCTGTGTCATGTGCACAGTGAATGTGTTTAGTGAGATCATCAAGACTTGGTGATTGGCGAGAAAGAACCTTCCTGGTAGAGCTTGAGTTTGCCGAGCAATGACGGTCCACAGCTGGTGTGGGTCTCCTGGCCAAGCGCTGGCTCCTGCACCGCCGCCACGTATCCACTGAGCTTCAGTGAGCGGTGTCTCTCTCATCTGAGTGCTCCACTGCAGAGCGCCAGGCCATTTTGAGTGTCTGGAGCAGTTACTGTGAGAAAAACCTTAATAGATCTCTGTTACCTGGGTTAAACTTGGAGACGGAGCTCGACCCTGCCTGCTTCCCGACCAAGTTGCCTGGAGCCTCTGCAGCTTCACTGTATGAGGGGCGAGCTGCTGGGGCTGTGGTCTCCCTTCTTCCTAAAGAGGACCCATGTTAAGAACAAACAGCCAAGGGCCCAGGGCGAGCTTTGGCTGGCACTGTCCTGTATGTGCCAGAGAACGCTCGGCTCCTTCACCGGAACGTCTGTCTCCGGGCTGGAACTGCAGGCCGTCAGCAAACAGATGAGCGGCGTGTGGTCCTTCTGCTTGTGTTGAGCGTCAGAGCATCCTTTACTGCTGGACGGGAGAGTGACCTGAGATTCCTCTGAGTGACTCAGTTGCCTGCTCGCGCTGACTCATGTCAAAGAGGAGGGAGACGGAGGGGCACTGTGTGGCCAGCACACCTCCTCTTTGGGTCTGAAGAGTGTGATGATGTAAGGGAGGCTGGCCTTGAGCTCAGAGAGCAGCCTGCCTGTGTCCCCCAAGCCCTGGGGTTGAAGGCGTGTTCCACCATGCCAATGGTGTGAGGTCAGAGGCCAGCCACAGGCACCATTCCTTAGCAACTGTCCATCTTGGTTTTTGAGGCAGGGTCCTCACTGGCCTGGAACTCTTGGAGTGGGCTGGCTGGCTAGCAAGTCCCGGGACCTGTGTGTCTGTGCCTGCTCAAAACTGGGATTGTGGACACCTCCCAACACCTCCTGCTGTTGTGTCATGTGTTCCAAGAATTGAACTAGTGTCCTTCTGTCACACAAGAAGCTCTCTCTTGACTGAGCTCTCTCTCCAGTCCCAAATGAGTCATCACTGAACAGTGTATTTAAAGTCTGCTTATGGCCTTGGATGGAAGTGTGCTTTCTGTCTCTCTGTTTCTGTGTGTGGGTGTGGGTGTCTGTGTCTGTGTCTGTGTGCGTGCGCATGCGCATGTGTTGTGTTTTGTGCGTGTAGAGGGAGGTGACCTTGGGTGTCCACCTCTCTTGCTCTCCACTTCTGTTTTGAGGCAGGCCGTCTCACTGAACATGGTGGTCGCTGCTTGGGTAGGCCGGCCCGCCAGGCAGCTCCTGAGGTTTGCACACCTTCCCCTCTGCTCCAGCACCGTTAAGGAGAGGCACCACCAGCCAGGCTCTGAGATCCTCACCCCCACGCCTGTGTGGCAGGTACTTCATTGATGAAATGAGCCCCGCAGCCACGGTTTCTGTTTCTGAAATAAGTTCTTTGTCCTGCACCTTGTCTAGTTAGACTTGGGCTGGCTTTGAACTCTGAGCTGCTCCCCTCAGCCTCCTGAACCCTGGGATTGAGGGCGTGTGCCTCCAAGCCTGGTGCAGCATAGTTCTTCAGTGGCTTTTGTCTGGGAGAATTACTGTAGTCTGGTCCAGGCCCTGTCTGTAAAGGATGAGAGATCCCTCTGTGTGCCACGTGGTGGTCACTGTCACAGGCAGATGGTAACTGCTCTCCACGAAGAGAGAATAGTTAAGGATTATGTCAGGAGACCCAGTGTTATAAAGAGCGGCAGGGATTTGAGCTAATGGTCAGTTAGTTAAACAGATTATGTAAGTCATAGAAATTAAAACAAACCTAATATGTAGTTAAATTCATATTTGACAAAGACTATTTGCTTTTTCTCGCGTGTTAAAAATGACTTCCTAAATGCATAAGAGGTGTTTTACATTTCAAAGTGAGTTGGGAGCCTTGTGTCATAAATCGTTTTTGCATGTTTTATTTTCGGTTTCCCAGGTAAGATTTCATATGTGGATAAAACCCTCACAGTTTGGGGAGCAACCTCTGAGCTCTGGGGTTGCTCCTCAAGAAGCGAAGGGGATTCGCACCTCGAAGCCTCCTCCTGCCCTGCTCAGGCGAGAGCTCCGAGAGCTCCGTGCATCCGCTCTGTGGGTTTATTTCACTGGTCTTGTGCTTGGTGAACGTTGTCCCTGGCCCCAGTCCTGTCTCAGGCCCCTGCCTGTGAGGGCTTCCCATGAGTTCTCGTGTTGAGCCGATTGGATCGTAATGGTGGTGGGATTAGAGTCGTCCCCACTCCATCTCATTTCAGTGTTCTCTTCGCCTTGAGGCTGTTGTGTACCCATGTGAGAAGTTGAGTGCAGGAAGTTACCGTGTTGATGTCTGAAGATGGGTTCTGAGAGTGTCTTAAGAAATGGTGAAAGTCTGGAAAATGTCCCCTTTTCTTTGCCTGCACTCCCTAAGATATATTCATTAGAAAGCAGAGCTTGGAGAGGCTCCTGCCTCAGCATCCGTTTTTCTCTGTCTCCTAAATTTACCCTATACGTAATTCTTAAATGGCTTTTGTCTATGTAAATGGCCCCGGTGTGGCTCAGGTCCAGTTCATAAAGGATGCATGCTCAGTTTTTGTGCTGTGTGTTTCTGCTGTTTTCCCTTTTTAATGTAAGGACACAGGTAATGTGTGTGTGTGTGTGTGTGTGTGTGTGTGTGTGTGTGTGCATCCGTGCCTGTGTGCACAGGTGTACCTGCATGCCTGTGTTTTGTGATAGTTTCCTGTGAGAATGAGACACTCCATCCTTCAAGCAAGCTCTGTAAGCAGGAAGGTGAACTACTCAAAACAGCTCTAGGAAGTTACTGAAAATGACCAGCCTCACTGGGCTCCTTCTGTCAGATAAAGCACAAAAGCTCTGAGTTCCTCTCAAACAGCTAAGCTGGGAAGAGGACTCTCAGCTGGGCCAGGCTGCACAGAGGCTGGGAGACTCGACTGCCTGGAAGAGGCGCAGGCTCACTGAGGTGCTGGGGAAGGACTCTCCAACCTGCTGAGCTCAGCACACTCACCGCCCCAGCTTTCTGAGTGAGTGGCATGCGGCCGTCTGTGTCAGTCCCACTCCTGTAAGGAACCCCGATGAAACTCAAGTTTCCCCAAGGACTTTGATGGTGTCCGAACTTTGGTCTGTTGGGGGCTTTCTATCTGGGGTGAATGTGTTTCATCTCCCTAGGAGAAAATGTGTCACCCACAGCCTGTGGAAACCTGTGGTCAACTCCTATTGTCTTCCTCAGCTGCTTGTCACATTTTCTGAGACAGGGCCACTGTGCTGAGCTGGCACACCCGCGCCATCAGTTTCTCATGTGGGCCCTCCGGCGCTTGACTCCTGTCTCACTAGTTCTTTCCCTCCAGTTTATCAATCCCGAGTATCCCGAGCACGTGGCCTTTGTGGCCACTGCCTGCTGTCAGCACTTCCTGTTGAGGTCTTGTGAGCAAATGGCTGACCTGAACAAAGAGGATTTTGCTGTAGCTCACGGTGTGGAAGAGTTCGGCTCGTGCCTGCTTGGCCTCCTCCTTCCGGTGGACCTTGCAGTTGAGTAGAGCTTCCTGGTGACAGGAGTGTGGGACAGGCAGGCCTTCAGGCCGGGAATGGGAGGCAGAGGACAGAGGCCAATCTGATGGAGGCACTTTCTCGCTGGGAGTCCCTCTTCCTTCCTTTCCTTCTTTCCTTCTTTCTTTCCTTCCTTCCTTCCTTCCTTCCTTCCTTCCTTCCTTCCTTCCTTCCTTCCTTCCCTCTTCCCTCCTTCCCTTCTTCCCTCCTTCCTTCCCTCCTTTATCCTTCCTTCCCTCCTTTCTTCCTCCTTCCTTCCATCCTATCTCCTTTCTTCCTTCTCTCCTCCTTTCTTCCTTCCTTCCTCCCTCTCTCCCTTCCGTCCTCCCTCCCTCCCTCCTTCCTCCCTTTCATTCTTTCAAGGACTACACTTGGTAGTCTGCGACTCATCGTGTGTGCATGGAACACGTCCCCCTGCACCCCTAACTGCTGGGATTGCAGGCTGAGCCGCCGTGCCCGGCTTAAGTTGTTTCTGCCAAGTGAGATCACTGTGTTTGTCCAGTTCTTTACCTAAGCTTCAAGCTGTGCATGTGTTCGAGTGTATGTGTGTGTAAATGCCTGTGTGTGCATGCATGAGTGTGCATACATTTATATGCCTCTGTACATGTGTCTTGTGTTTATGTGTGCTAATGTGAGTGTGGCTACACATGTGTATATATTTGTGTGTGTGTGTCAGGGCTCAGCAGTCTCACAAGTGAAATGAACAGCTAATCCGTGGCTTCTGATAATTATGGATGCTGAGTCACCAGAAAACAGACTGGATTTCTTTCCCCTCACACATGTGTGCCAGTGGGAGCAGCCCGCTGCCTCCTCCATGCCGGGTGGGTGGGGTCAGATGTGCTGCCTGGTGCTCGGTGTGCCCTGTTGCGTGTCCTCCTGGTACTGTCTGTGTCAGGCTTGTCCTTCAGGAAGCCGACCTCATGCTGGGGAGGCCTCAGTGCCCCGGGCTGTCAGAGGCTGATGTTACACAAATGCAGGCTCTTGAGGGTATGAAGATGCCCTTCCTTCCAGGCTCCTGGGGCACACTCTACAAGCCGCCCACGTACTCCCACTGTCACAGCCAGGCACAGCCACACCATGTGAGATGCAGCCACACCATGCTCTGACAGTCTCCTCGTCTCCCAGCCTAGAAACCCGTCAGGGACGGGACTCAGCCTGGCTTGTTCCCAATGAGGCTGTCACGTTCTACAGTCATTGCTTCCGCTTCCAAGTCTTTAAAACAGTGAGCTGTTTGTGTAAGCCCTTAGTACATTCTCATCTCTGAAGCACTATAGAATTCATATGCTCTTCAGTCTCACTGCCTGCGTGCTTTCTGAGCAAATTTTCTGCTGTTTCCTAATGCTCTGTGGACAGTCGGTATGGGTGTGTGTGGCAGCAAAGGTGCATATGGAGATTGTGGTTGCAGCGGCCATCTTGGTTGGTGCCTTCTCAATAGAAGCCTGTTTTCTTCACTGAACTGTGGCTGCTTTAGGTTGCTGATTAGCTGCAGTCAATTGTTAGTACTGATCAAGATAATTATTAATCACAGTTTAAACAGTAGAATAAGACTAAGGTTAGAGTGGAAATTTTTACAGTAACGGCCTCAAGTTCAGAACTGTAGGGATCTTCAAAGAATTAATGGAGATTACTTGGGAAAGACCCCCATATAGACCACCACGTGCATGTGTGTGTGCCCCACGCATGTGCATGAAGCCCCACGCCCGGCTTCCTCACAGTGGACACCGCTTTTCAGTATGTTCTGTTACTTTGTGGGTTTTGCCTTCAGGTATTGAGATAATCTCGCCGTTGTGCCCAGGCCCTGCTGAGCTGGTCCAGGAGGGCTCTAGCTGTCCTTTTAAAGTGCCCATGTTCCGCTTGGGCGCCACTGTAATGAGGTCGCCATGATTGTTTGTTTGTTTGTTTTTGTAAAGATTGTTTATCTGAAACTTTGGAAGTCTGAAACAATTCTCAGAGTATTATTTTCCATAGACCCGGATGAGAGGGAAGTTCTATAATTGTTTTCTCATGTCTTTCCTTCTGGTCAATTGGTATTTGCTGTAACAAATTCTTTTGTTGTTTAATTTCTGCTTACTCTTGGCTTTGATTTTGACTTTTCTTTTGTAGTCTTTCGGGCTCTTTACAGACAGACCTTGTTCGTTGTTCTTATGCTGATGTGTAGAACAAAATTGTTTACTTCAGTGAGGGAAATTTTTCTTTGTTGTTTTTTGAGACAGAGTCTTACATGTTTAGATCAGGCTGGCCTGGAACTCATTATGTAGCCCAGGCTGGCCTCAAACTCGATGCAACCCTTTTATCTCTGCCTTCCAAGTGCTGAAATTACAGCCACAAGCCACCATGTCTGACTGACTGAGATAGCCGTGGTGACTTCACTTTTAAAAATGCTCAATCAGTGTGGATATTGAAGACTTCTGTGACAACCCTTACCTCTCCCTCCCCCTCTCCCACCCCTAACAGTAACAGCCTTTACAGGAGGCCTCTTAAAAACTAGGACGCTGAGTGTCTGCCTCCAGCAGGGATTCGGGAAGGGAAGGGAGGGGTCAGCGCCATTTAGGGAGCAGGCCGCCCGGCGGTTGACCACCTCCCAGTGTATAGATAACTCAAATTGGAAGGGTTTTTTTTTGGAGGGGGGTTGCTGACAACGGTGGGGGAGGACAGGGAAGGACTGGGAATCCAATGTGAGAGTGATGAATGATGTGAAATTCCCAAAGAATCAGTAAAAATGCTATCTTGAAAAGGAAAAAAAAACCTGGTTCAAAACTCTGAACGGTTTTCTCTAACCTAGGCTGTTCTTGCTTGCACTTTCTTGGGTTTTGTTTCTGTTGCTGTCTGCATGATCTGAGAGTGTCCTACACAGGCATGGTGCTGCTGTGGAGGGTAAACATTTGTGTTCAGGCCACATATTACTTAAAAACAGGAATATAATTTAAGGAAATGCATGCATTTCCTTACTCTTCATTCCTCCTGTCTGCTGAGCCTCTAGCCCACCCTTCCTTACGGTCCTGATTCTGTCTGAGATTTTTAACATGGCTTGCTGAGGTTTGTTGGTTTGTTTGGTGTGTTACTTTGTAGCCAAGGCTGCCTTGGTATAGAGTAACTTTGTAGCCAAGGCTAGCTCCTGCCTCTGCCTGCTGAGTGCTGGATTAGACACACTTGTTTGCCCTGCTGGAGTCTTCTGAGGATAACCGGCCTTACGCCCTCACTAGAACAGCTGTGTGTGCTTCGTGCAGGCCTGTCAGAGTTTGCTGTAGGAGTGGGCTGGCAGGGAGTCCGTCAGCTCCTTCCTACATTGCCCTCCCAGCTGGATGTCGTTTTGCCCCAACCACCTGGTCTTGCGGCTTCTGCAGCATATAGCGTGTGGAAGGCTGACTGGAGGAGGGCTCCATCTCTCCAGCTAAGGGACGTACTCGTCCATAATATGTGAAGCTCCTCAGGGATGCTTTGGCCTCATCCAGGCGCCTGGAAGTCAGCACTCACCTGCTCTGTCAGTGGGTCTGATAAACTCACTGGCCCACCCAGCTGTATTTTGGTAGAATTGTTTCTCTGGTCTGTCTTAGGAGTAGATGTTTGCTCACGTCTCTCAGAAAAGTTCACACAGTGCCTGGTTCCTTCTAGACTTTGGATGCTACCTCAGAGCCCCCGGAGCCTCTTGGAGGTCAGAGTCAGTGCCTTTGTCCAGGGAGGCCTGCTAGTTACGGGCAGAGCAGCCGGTGTGGGACCAGTTTCTTTAGCCTTCCTTTTACACATCTTTTTTTTTTTTTTAAACCTTTTTATTTTATTTTTTATTTATTAGGTATACAGTGGTTTGCCTACATGTAACATCTACATATCAGAAGAGGGCACCAAACCTTATTGTAGATGGTTGTGAGCCACCATGTGGTTGCTGGGAATTGAACTCAGGACCTTTGGAAGAACAGCCAGTGCTCTTAACCTCTGAGCCATCTCTCCAGCCCCCTTTTACACATCTTGACTCGAGTTTTTCGTGGATGCTGCCAGACACATTCTCTTCTCCAAGCCCCTGCCTGGAGTCCCGGGGAAGTGATGTGTAAGTGTTCAGTGAAGGGCTTTGTGGGAAGGTGAAGTGTTGGCAGCCATGGCATCAGGCCCTGGGCTCTCACGTCTCCACAAATGCTGGCTAGTTCTTTCATCCTATCCACACGCCCACCGCATGGCTGCCCTTTGGTGACACGGGGCTGAGGGTGAGGTCCAGCTTGTGTCTGTGCTAGCCCACTGCTGTGTTCTGCGGTTTTGGTTTTGGGAAGGCAGCATTGTCTTGGTGGCTCTGGACGCTCTCTGAACAGCATCTGCCGTGTCCCTGAGAATTTCCTGAAGCCACTGCTGTGCAGTCTCGAGAGACGGTGACTTTGCCTGTGTCTTGTCTGACGTCAAGGCTCAGGAAGGCCTTCCCTAGTTCTGGCTGGGCAGTACTTTGATGGCCCAGCACAGAAGGCCGCTGGGCACTGAGGGGACACGCTTCCTCTGTGTCCCTGACCCTGGGCGAATAGTGTTTATCCTATTGCCAGTGGGCGTGAGGAAGGTTTCCAGATATTTTGAGAAGTCCTGGTTTAGAAGTGGAAACAGCTTATCAAACACTGTGTAAGTCGACCAGTTCACCCAGCAGACAATTGACAGTTGGTGGGCCCCTCCCACTGGCACCTGCTGGAGAATCTATAGCTTTCCGAGTTACCGTCTCCTCATGGCAGCCGTGTCTGCTGCAGAGAACCCACCAAGGCCTGCCTGCTGACGTTTCCTCCCTGAGAAGCAGCACAGGGTGGTTAGGCCTCCCCTGGGGTTCCAGCCACTCCTGCCTGCACCTCTCCCAGCTCCAGTGGTTGTGCTGAGGTGGCGTGGGCCTCACGGGTTGGGAGGTGCCGGGGTGTGCAGTGCAGGGATCTCCCTGAAGAGGACGCCTGTCCATGCGGCTGTGGCCACCCTGGTCACCACTATGCTGTGAGCTCCTCACGCCCACTGGCTGAAGTTGATGGCTCCACCCCCAAGCAGGCTAAGCGACAGTGTGCCTCTCCTAGTCATAAATTTTTAACACGGACAGCCTTGTCTGTCTAATGGAATATGTGCCAACCAGGCTGACATTTAAACTTCCTCATTATTTCACAAGGGGTTTGACTTTCTTATTATATATATTTTCCTTGACATTTCTCTATTGTAATTAATGATTGATTCTAAAGGAAGGACACAGTCCCCTTTACACTTGTGTTTTATTGTGTCATTTGGATTATGGTAATGCTGCGTTGTCTGTTGGAGAGTGGAGGAGTCTATCTTTAATGGCTTTGTAGACCAAATGAGGGAGGGAAGCCTCATTCACACTGTGTGGATTTGGCAGGCTTTAGGCAAGTGGGTTTTTGTTTGTGAATATGACACAGATAGAAAAACATTTAGTTTGGGCATTAATTTTTATTTGTATATTTTGTTATTCTTTTTGCTGTTGTTTGTTTCAACAGGGTTTTTCTGTGTAGCCCTGGCTGTCCTGGACTCACTTTGTAGACCAGGCTGGCCTTGAAGTCACAGAGATCCTCCTGCCTCTGCCTCCTGAGGGCTGGAATTACAGGTGTGCCCGGCGTGTTTATTCCTTTGTGAGGTAGAGGCATTAGTAGCTGAGTTTGGCCTTGAACACGCTGTATAATTGGGAACAACCTTGAATTTATGATCCTCCTGCCTCCACTTCTCATGTGCTAAGATTACAGCCCTGACCCAGTACCTCTGTTTGATGTGGTCCTTGGGCGTGGTTCCTGGGTGGACGATGAGCCTCTCTCCCCAGACACTGGTTTCTAGAGAGCATGAAGCCTCAATAGTCTTAGAGATGGCAAATGGTATGTAAGGTCTTACTGAATACTTTATTAAATAATGAGACTGCTCGGAACATGTTGGCTTGATTTAGAAACAAATGCCGCTTTGTTCCTTTATTGAAGGAAACGGCTAGTATGGTTTTGTTGTTGTTGCTTATTTCAGACACATGTCATTAGTTACTAAGCCTTCCATTTTCTCACCAACTGAAGGAGACACACTATCTTCTAGGCCTCTGAGATAAGCTCAATTACCTGACAAGTCAGGACAGCTGAATGACCTCCTGGGCCTAAGATAGGAGCTGGGCAGGGCTGAAAACGATAGTGTCTGCCCACTGAACCCCACAGCATGGCCTGTCATGTCCAGCCTGCCTTCTTGGAGGTAACACCTACTCCCTTCCACTTCTTGTCTGGAAAGTTTCTCAGAATAGCCAGGGGCCTGGGAGCTGCCGTGATGTCCTCCAGCAGGACGGTTGAACAGGTGGTATACACCCTGTAGTGGGCTGTTCTTCAGCATAAGGAAGTGAGCTGGCCTGTCACAGACACCCAGCAACAAGAGGCCATGTGGTGATTTGAGTGGGAACGGCCCCAGCTCACTTGTCTTTACTTGGTGAGCTGTTTGGGAAGGGGTAGGAAGTGTGGCCTGTTGGAGAAGGGCTGTGGCCAGGAGGTTTCAGAAGCCAGTGCCCAGCTCTCTGCCTGCTGCCTGAGCATAGAGTGTAAAGCTCTCAGCTGCTTCTCCATCATCATGGCTGCCCGTGTGCAGCCCATGCTCCCGCCGTGAAACTCAGCAGTTCCCCCGTTAGAGGGCTGTGCTCATCAGAGTGGCCTTAGTCATGGTGAGGTGTCTGTTCACAGCAGTGGGACACCGGGCAGGCTGTGTGCTGTACGATTCTGACCTGTCTCATTTGGAGAAGATACAACTATAGTCTTCAAGATTAGGGAAGGAGGGATATATAAATGGAGAGGATGTTGGGGCCCATCTCCTGAAGGTCAGTGTGCTGTTGGCTTTGTTGTACAGTTGTCCAACCTGTGGCCCCAGACAAGGGACACACCTAACTTACCATCATCGAGGTCAGCCCGACCATCACCCTTCCCAGGGGTACCACACTCATGAAAGGCGTGAGCAGACGTGAAGTCATGGGAAAATGCTCCGTCTGGTCAGTCTTCCCAACGACGGCTGTGAAAACCGTCTCGTTATTAAGTATAGACTGAGATAGCTGTGTCCTCCGCCTGTCAGCTGCTGGGTGGGAGCACACGGCACCTCAGGGAAAGGCCTGTTTAAAGCTTTGTCCTTAGTTCCAGAGAGGTCTCGCTACCTCTCAGTCCCCCTTACTGTCTTGCCTCTGCTCACCAGGCCTACCGCCTGGCCAGCTCCTGCTCTGCAGTGACACCTGACACATGTGCCTTGTCCACTCTGGCCATCCGCCACCATTCCCTTGTGGACACAGCCCCGTGGAGCCCAGGGTGGCCTCCGATTCCTAGTGTTCCTCTGACCACCTCTCAGGCTCTGGAATTACAGGACTGTACCCCCATGTCCCGTCTGTCACCCTGTTTTCAGGGTCCAGCTCGGGTCACAGTTCTTTAGCCTGTCTGAGACTTGAGAATTCAAGGAGTGCGCCCCATCTGCAGTAAATGTGGGGCTCCGGTGGTTAGCCGGAGTGCCTGCTCCTTCTGCAGTCGTGGCCCCTCTTCTGCCTTCACAAGGGCACAGTCATCCGTTTCCTGTGTGTAGAGTGTGGCTGCTGTGCTTAGGGGCCTGTAAGTGCCTGTTCATGGTGGTGAGCCATTACCGTGAGCATTGAGCCAGGCCAGGCGGCCAGGGGAGAGGCTGTGATCAGGGAGGTGAGGTTGGCTCAGTTTAACCAATGTGCCAGGGTTCTGTTTCTGGGGCATCACTCTGACATTGACGAGGATGGCAGCCAGTGGCTCCCTCACAGGAATCCACCTTCCCCTGACGTGTTTCCTCTCCTGGCTCATCTTCTGGGAAGAGAAACCTCCACCAGACTGGCCTGTAGACAGATCTGTGGGGCATTTTCTTGATCAGTGACTGATGTGGGAGGTCCAGCTACAGGAGGTGTCACCCTGGCCAGATGGTCCTGGGGTCAGTCAGAAAACAGGCTGTGAGCAACATGGCTCCGTGGTCTCTTCCACAGCTCCTGCCTCTAGGTTCCCGCCTGGACTTCCTGCTCTGCCTTCCTTTGGTGATGGCTGGAGCAGAAGCTGTAAGATGGACGAGCTGTTTCTCCCAAGGGTTGCCTTTGGTCCTGGTGCTTTATCATTGTAGTGGAAGCAGAACAAGACCCAAGACTGTTGACAGTCAGAATCTGCAACTGTCATCAAAAGTTGAATTATTGTTTCTGTCTTTGCTTTTCCCTGCCCTGGATAAAAGAGGTCTCGGTTCCCAGTTGCGCTTGTCACTGCATACCCTGGCAATGCAGGAACTGCGCTCACTCAGATCAGTGTAAACGGAGGTAGCACAATGCATTCGGTGAGCATGTGTGAGTTCCTCAGGGGCAGGTGAGCTTGCAGTGGAGTGGTCCGTTTGTGGAGACCTGTTAACGATGACGGGCTTACACGTCTACACTGACCACCCTGGAACCTGAGTGTGAGAACTGAGGTTCCAAGCTGGCGAGGTGGGCCATACCTGTCATCCCAGCACAAGGGGCGGTTGGGAGGGAGAGGAAGGAGGGTCAGGAATTCACGGTTGTGTAATGAGTTCCAAGCCCGAGTGGGACCATGAAATCCTGCCTCAAAGGAACAAAAAGTACAAGTGAGCAGTGGTGCCCAGGCCAGCGTGTATGTCAGAATACTCAGAAGCTTCTCAAGACACAGGTCGTGGGTGGTGAGGAAGGAGTGGGGAGAGCAGTGCAGGAAGGAGGTGAGGCTGCAGGTTTGCCCTGCTGCACCCGGTCGCGCTGACGTGGCGTGGACTGTGAAGAACAGTGAGGCACAGTTTCATGTCCGGACCGTTCACCTGGCATGGATTAGATCGGGATTTTCGTTAAGAACCCACTGCAGGGCAGAGAAAGGAGACACTGTTTACTGGCTTCCCAGTAGGGAATGTGTATAGAGTAGAATTTTGGGAAAGGAGTTTTTCATTGCTTTTATTTCTGTGGTGAGAGGCCAGCTTTCAGGAGCTGGATCTCTCTTAGTGCGTGTCAGGCCTGTGAACCAGGCACTTTTACCTGAGGAACCAAAGCACTGGCCTGGTCCTGGGATGCGGGGTGTATATATGTGTGTGTGTGTGTGTGTGTGTGTGTGTCTGCACTTGTGTGAAGGCTAGAGGGGGATGCTGGCGTCTTCCTCTTTTGCTCACCAGTGCTTCTCAACCCTCTGCGTGCCGTGGTTCTTCAGTACAGCGCCTCATGTTGTAGTGACCCCACCAGAAACTTTTTTTGTTGCTACTTCATGACTGTGATTTTGCTACTGTTGTGAACTGTAGACATATCCGTCTTTTCTGATGGTCATAGGTGACCTCAGGTTGGGAAATGATGCTCTACACCATGTTTTTGAGGCAAGGTCTTCCAGCCATTTTGTGCATGTGGCTTTTGTCTTTCCTTCACTACCTTGTGATAGGTGCAGACGCGCCCTGCCATTCCTGGATTGTTCCAGGGCCTCGTGTGCTGGACTGTCCCCTCAACCCGAAGCCCACATGACTCCTCCCTGCAGCTGCCTCATGTCGGGTGTCGGTGACAAGAAGGTGACAAGCCTCCACAGAGTCTCGAAGCCACCCGTGTCCCTGCTCTCTGGCACCCTTAGCTCAATCCAGAGCTTGTCCCTGGAAGTTTCCAGCTCGTGACCATGCCCTCGCCTTAGAATATTTCTGTTGCCCCAAAAAGATCCTGTCCCCTTGTGCTGGTTTTGGTCAATCCTTCTCCAATCCTAGCCCCAGGCAACCTGTTTTTAGTGGCTATCCTAGGAGTAAACTTTCTCAGTATTCTGGGAATTTTTTTCCTTCTACCAAAGATAGTGAGCCTGGAAAGGGCCGCATTCCCTGAGTCTCCTCCTTTTCCTCTGCCAGTAAGCCAGTCCCTTCAAATGGTTGTACTCCGCCCTACATCAAGGATAGAAGACAGAGGCCATTTTGGTCAGGTGTTCACCAACCTGGTTTTGGGTTCTGGTATACCCTCTCTGCAAAAAGAAATTGCCCAGTTGCTTTTGCATTCTTAGGCAGTGCATAAAAGAATGTCACTGGCATTCTTATCCCAGCAGTATGAACTGTGAGGTAGTTGTTTGCAGGGACCTCACATAGCACCCGGGAGTTCTAGTCATGGGTGTCTGTGTGTGTGTGTGCACTGGGTGCATAACCTTCCAGACTTCCTGTGTACCAGGAACAATCATGTGTAGAGTTGTTTGCCTCTGGCTTCTTTCATGTTGTAAACCATTTTCCATCCATTCACCCATCCACCCATCCATCCACCCATCCATCCATCCATCCATCCATCCATCCATCCATCCATCCATCCCCCCATCCATCCATCCCTTTTCATTTGGCTTGGGGAGATGCCTGGGAGTGGAATTTGTGACTTGGCAGGGAAGTGTGATGGTCTGGATGCTAATTTACGGTCAGCCTTACCAGCTCTCTGTGCCTCTCTGGAGACGGATCCTGTTGCAGTTCTAAAACATGAAGTTTCAATATTTTGGGTTTCAACTTTCTCCGCCAAGTTTTTGGTTTTATTTTTGTGTTTTCAGGAGTTACTAGTTTTATTTTTAGCTTTATTTTTATGTTCTCAGCTCTCATTCACCCATTGCAGTTGTTTCAGCCTTTCTCTTAGAGTACACAGGACTTTTGGATTAACTATTTTTCATTGTGTGGCTACTTCTAGTTTTCCTGAAGTTTTATTTTCTAGTCGTTTCATTTAAAAGTGTGAGTCATATTCCTCAAAATTCTTACCAATTTCACGCATTTGGTTTGTGTATTGGGATGAATCTTTGCCCTGGCTTAAAGTTTTGATTTTTCAAATGTTGGGGACATTTTGGCACTTAGTCTTTTTTCATTTTGGAGACTCATGAGGTGTTTTGGTGATGGTTTCCTTAGTAGTAGCTGTGATACGCTTTTTTACGGGTGTTTAATTTTCTGTCTGTCTGTCTGTCAGTGTACACATGCTGTGGCATGCCGTGGGAAGTCAGGTTTTCATCGCCCTGTGGGCCCCAGAGACTGAAATTGCACCATTGGGCTTGGTGGCAGTCTCCCCATCCCCAGTTGTGCTTTTTTATTATGAAAACTTCTCTTTCGTTTCTGGAATGTTTTCCTAAATCATACCCTAAACAACCTTTTCTTTCTTCTGTTTTTAAACCTTGTTCTCTTCTTCTGAGTCTTCAGGGGAACACAGATTATGTCTCTGTCTTCCATAGCTATTTTTTTTTCCTGTTTTCAACCCTTATACTTCTGAGTATGCTTCACTTTCCTTTAGGTGCCCATGATTTTACCAGTAATTAACTCCATTTAGCCACTTTCCCTTTGTCCTATATTTTCATGATATTCACTGGAGACATTTTATCCCAAATTCTGAGACCTCAAATGGATAGATTTTGGATTCTCTTAGATACTGGAATATTTGGGATGGGATATTATAGTCTATATCAATATTATAGCGGCGGACAGGCCTGGTACCGACCTCCTTTCTCTACAGCCCTCAGTGACCCCTTTCCTCACTACTTCTGAGCACCGCTGTTTCCCAAGCGGAGTCAGTCACACTGTTTCTGTGCTCGCACTCGGACTCTAACAAGATTGATTGTTAGTCTATCTTATGCAGATAGCCCAAAGGTAAATTTTGAGTGTTTCCACTCAAATACACGGGGTCAGATGTGGCAATTTCCAGGTGGGACATTATACTGGTGCTAAAGTTTTGGATTTAGGAGAGGCATGTTGGGGTGAGCTTTTAATGCCAGCACTGGGAGTCAGAGGCAGGCAGACCTCTGTGTAGGCTGGCTGCTTTACGAAGCAAGTTCCAGGGGCACCAGTTAGCTCGGGAGACACTGCCTGCAAAAGAGCTTGGTTTGGGGAACGTTTCTGATTTGGGATTAGGAATTTTATTTCTCTTCTTATTACCCTGGGTGCCTCTGTCCTTGTTTCCTGCTGATGTCTTTGGTCTCTTGTAGAACCTTCATACGCTTTTGCTTAGGGGCTCATAAATTTTGTCAGGTTTTGTGACTTGGTGGCTTTATGTTTGGGCAGTTGAGCTCGTGGAGCTGCCTTGAGCTGCAGACCACACCCTGACCCTGCCTCTGCCCCACCCCCATTCCCCGGGTGCTGGGATTACAGTTGTGTACCACCATGCCCACTTTGGGCAAAATTTTAATCTCTTTTGAGTGCCATTTCTATGATTGGTGATACCCTGACATTTGTAAGGACTGCTTTCGTGTTTTGTTTTTGTCATTTTGAGACATTGTGCCTTGCTATGTACCCTAGGCTGTTTCAAACTTAATAGCACTTGTGGGTCAACCTCCCCAAAGCTGGAATTGCAAGTATGCACTGCCCCGCCTGCCGCTTGCTTCTCCTCACAGCCGTATCAGCATCCGTGGCTCTTAGACGGTTGTTTGTTTTTCATCAGCCGCTGTTTGTAGGAGTCTCACTAGGTGACTGACAGGCCACTGCCCCTGCTGCTCTGGGTTCTTAGACACCTCCTGGGTGTGCCTGATCGAGACTTAGGTGGAGCCTGGCCGGTTCATCCTTCCCTCCCGTGCCTCAGCCTCAGGCTCTCCTTCCACATGGCTTCCTTGTGGCTCCTGACTCTATCCTGTCCGTGCCCAGGGAAGCTGTTCTGCACATCAGCCCCTGTTGTTCTGAGAACACCTGCTGGGTTGTGGCTAGGGGTATTCTATATACTTTGGAGAATCAGGCTTTCTATCAGCCAGAGATCCGCAGTGGAACAGAGCCAGGCATTTCGCATCTCCTCTGTCTGACCTTCACTCACGTCTGGCCACCCTGGGATCCCACGTCTGTCTGCTGTCTCAGGAAAGGAGTGTGCATTTTTGTGCTGAGCTCCTTATTGCTCTTTGGGTAAATTCCAAGAGGAACTCTTTAGGCAGGGATATTGTGACACGACAGCTCTACTCTGTCATTGTTTCTCTGCCAGATAAAAATTGTGTTCCTCTATTCAGTTGAAGTAATGTTTCGAGAAATGTGAAGAATAGAGTTGCTTTGTAAGCTCCTTACTCAGGTGTGGACTGCCCAGGTACTGGTGACTTGTTCTTCCTGTTCTCAGGGCGTCCGGGGGTTGAGGGCACAGAAGAGCCCAGAGCCCAGTTAAAGCTGATGTGTGCGAGGCTTTGGTGAGTTAGGAGTTTACCGGAGGTGGCTCTGCTGGACCGTGGCTCCTCGGTCAGGTTGCATGTCAGGTGTCAGTTGTGGTTCCTGGTTCACGACCTGCCAGCATCGCACGGCGTTCCCTGGGCTTGCTGAGGATGTGAAGCTTGTGGCTGGGTTTCCGTATGAATTGAGCAGAGCTCTCTCTGTTCAGCAGTCCGAGTGCGAGCACAGAAACAGTGTGACTGACTCCGCTTGGGAAACAGCGGTGCTCAGAAGTAGTGAGGAAAGGGGTCACTGAGGGCTGTAGAGAAAGGAGGTCGGTACCAGGCCTGTCCACCGCTGACTCCTGGAGGCTTAGACACCATGGGGCCGGGAGAGCACTCGTGCATCTTGGGAAAGAAGATGGTCATCTCTGGAGAGAAGCAAAGCTGCGTTTGTAGGCAGGGTGGGGGTGAGGGCTGGAATGAGGCTTCCAAAGCTGTTCCCAGCGGTTGGCGCTCACACCAGCTCCATACTGTCACCCAGGGATTCTGCGGGCCCCCTCCTCGGCCAACTTGGTCACTGAGTGCCTCTGTTCTCCCTCCATTCTTCTGACTTCTTGTCCTCCGATGACCCTTGTGACAGGACAGGGTTAGTCTTTTACCTCAGGGGTTCAGTAATCACCTTCTTTATACCTATGAAGAAGTCCTTTACTTGTCCGTAAGGTGGTCCGGGCCCTGAGCCTGTGTCCGTCTATCCTTACGTCCAGGAAAGCCTAGGACAGGGTCACCTCCACTCCTCCCTCTTCTGATGCCTGTTTTCATCCTTGCATCAGCCCGCTGGCCACAAGTAGCACTGGGTTACTTTGTCTGAAGAGGTAGGCTCATCCTGTGACATTCGTCTCCATCTCCTCTGTGCAAGCCATCACAGCCACTTGGACCCACTCTCTTATTTCCCATGTCACGCGTCACCTTCCAGCCCATTTTTCTAAAGTCGTGTTTCTGTGGTATCACTGATCTCATCCTTGTGGCTCTGCACGGCCTCCAGGGTAAAGACTGCTCTCCTCCCGGCATGGAGGGTCTCCACAGCCGGGTTCTAGCCCATTGTCAAAATTCATCTTTAGCGGTTCAGTCTTGATATGCATTCTCCTTCCAGCCTGCCACCTCCTTCCCCTGGCTTCCTCTTCTGCTTTTCCTTCTTCAGCAGCCCTTCCTCTGTATGTGCCTGTGTGTGTGGAGGCCAAAGGTTCGTGTGGGGTGCCTTCCTCAGTTGCTCCCACCTTATTTTGGAGACAGGTTCTCAACCTGGAGATCCCTGATCCCTAATGGTTAGCCTGAGCTCCAGGGATCCTCCTCTCTTTGCTTCCTCAGTGCTGGGGATGAGCCTGGCAAGGGCTTTACCAGCAGCCATATTTCTAGGCCCACACCACCTTCCCACAAGGCACTGTTCACTTCCCTGGAATGTTGTTCCCATCTGTATGTCCTGGGTTTTTTGTGTGTGTTATCCAAGGTTTGTGGTCAGACTGAGGTCAGTTCCCCCTCTCCCCGGAGGGAGGCCCTCCCTACCCCTAACTGTTAGATCTTGAATTGACACCTCACTCTGGAGCAACAGTGTGCAGCCATCGTGTGTCGTCCTGCTGACTGCCACTCATGCAGCAGCCATCTTGAGCATGAGTGGACGACAGCACCCACATTCTATGCCCACTGGCCAGGAAATGACGCAGTCTAAAGCAGTTGCAGAACTTTTGGCTGAAGGAAGAGGGTTCAGGCAGAGAGTCTGAGACTGTGTAGAAGGAGACAGCAGCAGGGAAAGAGGGTCGCTTGTTCTTAGGAAAGCACCTTTGTCAAATTGATGTCCAGTGGCTTTGGGGACGGACTAGCTGGAGGGTAATAAAGAAGTAAGTGGTGAGGTCCTCGTCAGGGTTCAGGACCCGAGAGCAAAGCCGGGGCTTCTCTCTGTTTCTTTCCTCCGCCTCTCAGCCGGGGAGCCTCTGTGTCACCCTGTCATCCTTAGAATGGCCACACTGTTTACTGTGCGGCTAGGTTCCTCCAGGATAATTAGGGGGGGGGTTTAATGACAGAGCCCAGGCCCTGTTCGCATCTTCCCACCCGACTTTAAAGGTGTGAACAGCAGAGTTGTCGTCAGTGGAGGTAGGAAATGATAGAGCACAGCACAGCTAAGTCTGTAGCATGGGTAATTAAGAGCTGACCATTGAACTGGGAAAGATTACAGTGTACAAATGCGCAAAAGGACAATATGCAGAGAGACCTGAATGCCTGAATTTGACATTTCAGTAGTTTGGGGAGGTTCTCGAAGCAGGAGGAAACACTCTTGAGTTACCTTCTTCTGATACAGTTTCCTCTTCTCTGGTTTCCTGCAGATACTGCGTAAGCTGCTTCCATCATGGGAGAGATAGAGCAGAAGCCCACCCCAGCATCACGTCTGGGGGCCCCGGAGAATTCGGGTGTCAGCACCTTGGAACGAGGGCAGAAGCCGCCCACTCCTTCAGGAAAACTTATGACCGTGAAAATCCAGATGCTGGATGACACCCAGGAAGCCTTTGAAGTTCCGGTAAGCCAGGGGTTGGAGGTGTCCACAGGTGTGGGCCACTGGAAAAGGGAAGGTCACTGGGCCCCTCAGGTCACTCCCAGCAGGCCTTGCTCACCCACCCTGACCTTGAGGGATCTGGCTTTCAGATCTGTCTGTGCACAAGCCGCCCAGGCGTGAAGTGACGGGCTCCGATGTGGGTTTACTTGCTAGATGTCATTGTGTATCTAAATCACGTCTGATGTAGTATGACTGGTAGATATATAAGTGGTATAATTACATCTAAAGACACATAATCGATGTGTGAACGTTTTCATTGAAAGGAAGATCAGCCATCTAAGTGGGTCGTGGTCTAATTTGTTGCCACCACAGGCGGTTCTTTTCTCACGGGTATGAGCATGCATTGGATCCACGGAACATCACCCCGAAAAAGCCGTCAGCACCCAGTACCTGTGTTTTCACGCAGGAAACTGGGGCAGCTGAGCTGTGGCCTTCCTGTATGGAGCGTTGGGAAGGCCTTGAGCAAGGCTTTCCCCATGGCACCTGTGAACACACACACACCACCCATGGCAGTCAGGAAAGGAATCGTGGGGTGGGCAGAGTCACTGGCCTCGCCTCCTTTTTGTCAGAGGCCCCTAGCCTCTCCACTACTTGTTGAGAGCTCTGCCTCAGCCTCTTCCAGCTTCTTGCTCAAGCATCTGTTGCTAGAGAGAGGCGCCATGGCAGCTGTGGGCCACAGCGGGTGAGGCCCCGGACCAGAGACTAATGTTCTCGACCCCGACTTCAGCCAGGGAGGCCTCGGCACACCCCATGTCTATGTTCCTCTTCTGCGCCCATCGCTGACTAGAGGAGGAAAGTCAGTGCTGAACTCCCAGCAGCCGGCTCAGAGACGCCCTGTGGCACACACCTGCTTTTACAGTGCCGGCAGTCGTGTGTTACTTCTGTTGGCTACAGGGCCAGAAACCTAATCGTCGCTGCTAACCCGTCATTTAATCATTCATGGGATATGATTCAGTAACTTATATTTATTTTACGGAACGTTGTTCAGGGAGTATAAATTAAGTGTCTTGGGAAAAGATAAACCTCAGAATGGCTGTTTTAAACTACCAGCTTTATCACACATTGCAAACGGCCTTTTGTACCTTTTTAATTTCCTTGCTGAGGAATTCATCTTTCAAGGACTTGGCTAGGACTTCATATTCCAGTGAACAAAGACGCTGCTAATTTTTGGAATTGTGGGAAAGCACCTGCCACCCGCTGAGTCTGCCTTCACGGGCCCCCCTTCTCTCTCCCCAGTGTTCTCTGTGCTTGCCAGACTGGTTTGGTGAAGTATTCAGTTTCTCTTTCCTCTTGGGCCTTGTCAGGAGCCAGCTCCAGCACTGTGCCCTGTTGAATGGTGCTCTCCTGCAGGCTGCGGGCTCACTTCTGACCCAGCTACCGTCGGGTAGCGACTGTGTGGGCACTGTGGTAGTACATGTATTTTCATCTTTTGAAATTATTTTGGGGGTCGAAAAAAGTAGCTGAGTTTTTAAAACTCAAGCACAAGACCTGACTTAGATTCCCAGAACCCATGGTTTAAAAAACATCCTTTCACGGCACCCGTGGAATCTCAGGACCGAGGACTTGGCCACTTTGGTTCACTGGCCATCCATCCTGGCCTGCTAGGGCAGTTCCTGGCCAGTGAAAGGCCCCGTCTCAAGATAAAGGTAGGTGACAGCTGAGGAACAGCCCTGAGGCCCTTGCCCCCCACATTCAGGGGTGTACATGCACACACAAAAGCGGTTACCTTCATAATTTTTGTTCGTTTGTTTTCAAGACAGGGTTTCTCTGTGCAGCCTTGGTTGTCCTGGGCTTGCTTTGTAGACCAGGCTGGCCTCAGATGCCCCTGCCTCTGCCTCCCGAGGGCTGGGGGTACAGGTGTGTGCACCTTCATAATTTTTAATAGCTGTTCTTCCATTTCTAACTCCTGTGTTTGGAAGGAACCTTTGCCATTCCTCCTGAAACTCCTGTGTGCCCTGGCCTCAGGCAGTGGCTTTTTTTTTTTTTTCCCAGACCTGTTTGTTGCTGTCAAGGTGGAACCACACTTCACACTTCTGGGGTAAAAGTTCCACTCTCTCCTGCTGATCCTTGTTTCTGTCTCCCTTGGGCAATGTTCTTACTTTCTTAATCCCTGCTTTCTCCTCCTGGAAGTGACGTAACAGTAAATACTACTTCATGAAATTAAAAAAAAAAAAAAAATGATGTGCCTAAGATACCTACAGCTGTTTTGTGTTTAATGGTAGGGTTTGTGGCATTCAGATGCTTTTGCCTCCTAGCTGCTGGCTTCTTGGGATCAGGACCTGCTTTCTGGTCTCCATGTTCCCACCCATGTAACTGGGAAGACAGTAGGTGCTCATTAAACATTTGCCAATGAAATGCTACAGTAATTTATTTTCCAGTTAGAGTTTAGTACTTTTAACATATCTTCCACCCATATTTTATTTGTCTTTTCCTATTTGGGTTAGAGTGTCTCCTCAGCCCATGGACAACAGATGTCTTCCTTACACTGGCTGTAGAAAGGTGAATGGCTATCAGTGTGCCCTGGCTGGAGCGGACTCCACAGCTCTGCCTTGGGATCTTTAAGAACAGCTTGAGCCCAGGCCATCCCACAGCTGGAAGCCATCAAGGCCTCACGATGATTCACTCATCCCGAGGACTGGAAGGACAGTGGCTTCAGGATTGCGGGGACCAGATCAGCTCCCCATAATTGCTCTACTGTCTTTGCTTCAAAGCTTTTTGCTAAGAACTCAAGAAGGCTGTTTGACCCTGGAAATGTCCCTCTCTCCCACAGGGGCAGGACAGGGCATCGTGCCTGAGCATCTCCTCATTGCTCACAAGCATTTGTCCTGCAAATGAGCAGGGCATGCAGCCAGGAGTCTCTGCAACTTCCTCTGGGGGGTTGTCTTCAGTGATCTCACTCTTTCCCTGGGGGCTGATACTCCGGGACCTTTTCTTACTACTTTTCTGTTAAAATACAGATGCCGGCAAGCAGCCATTTTAAAGGCAAGCTCACTGACTAGCTCCTGCGCAATGAAACAACCATATTCTTGGTGGTGACTTTCTTTCTTTCTTTCTCTCTCTCTGCCTCTTCTTCTCTCCCCCTGTCTCCCTCCCTTCCCCCCCCCTCCCTTTTTTTTAATGTAGCTTAAGAAGCCTTTCCAAGCCTTTTGGAAAGCCAGGGCAGTAGACACCTCACAGTGAAAGTTCAGAACCAACATTTACAGGAAGCTCTTGCTTGTATCATCGTTCTGATGTTGGAAAAACTGCAAATAAGCCACACCTCAGGACTTGATAATGCTGCTTTCTCTTCTCACGTTTGTAAGGCGTCATGGGTCCCAGGCCTTGGGAGGCCATGGAGTCTCTTACCCCAGGGGTACCTCCTGTGGAGGACCCTGAGAAGGTTTGCTGGTCTCCTTCCCTTGACCCCTCTGGTAAACAAACACTGCTCCACCCGGCATGTCTGGAGCAGCAGATGGCAGCTTCTCCCTGCACTCCCTGTAGGGAGAGCTGGAAAGGCAGAGGAGGGAGGAGAGCCAGGCGTGGCCTCCTGAGCAGGCCTGGCAGTGGGGCAGCAGTGGTGGTGCAGACGATGGACAGAGTTCAGCCTCTGTGGTGGTCAGGGCAGGACATCAGCCTGGGCTCGTTCTCCTTGCTTTCCTTAGACGCTTTCCATGGCTCTCAAAGGTATGAATGTCTTGACTCCCTGGGAGACAGCAAGACCCTGGCCCAGAGGCTGCACTGGAGGCATGACCTCCCTCCCCCAGGGCCAGGCGCGTTAGCTTCTGTGATAGCATACCATGGAAAATTGAGATTTGCTGGCTTGATTAAGTGTGGCAGTGGAGTGGCAAGGTTCTGTGTCTCACTCACAGCCTGCTTGGGACCCTGTGATGTGGGTACTGACGTGACCTTGCTCACCAGCATGTGGACCTCTCGTCCACACTTGAGGACGCTGACACCTCCTTTCGCTTCTTGCACTGGACTCTGACGGCAGTCCTGGGAGGCGCTGGGTGCCAGCCCACACGAAGATGAGGGATGTGGCAGTGCCTTCCCAGGTGGTGGCCACGCAGATTTGCCTCATCTTCCTTCCTTAGCTCTGGCTTAGCCTTTCAGGAGGTCCCTATTTCAGTTGCCACCCACTTCCCCCCAAGGCCTCTACACTCCCAGATCCAGGCTGTTCAGTAAAATCCCACCCAGAGGCTCTGCCTGGCCAGGCTCCATCACAGTACAACACCGTTCTGGAAACCCCTGCCTTCCATCTGGCCCTGACTAAACGTCTAAGCCCCTGGTGGCCAGACTCAGTTTCCTTGTTTGCAGAACAGGCTGTCTGGTCCACGTGTCAAAACTTGTTCTCCTTTCTCTTTGGAAATGGGGTCTATGCTGGCCTCCTTGAGGACCAGCTTGCTGTGACTGTGTTTTGGAATTCTCCGGCAAGGTGGCAGACACTCTGTAGACCATTATGGTTGCTGCTGTTGGTTCTGTTTGTTTGTTTGCTTTTGTTTTTTGAGACAGAGTCTAGCTCTGTAGTCCAAGCTAGCCTCCAATTCAAAGTCTCTCTGCCTGGCTTCTGAGCACAGGCATGTGCCACCATGGCCCGGGACTTATTAAAGCAAATTAAGATGTGCAAGGTCTGATGAGCTATGGCTGGCACTGTGTGCAGGGAAGGGTCATGCTGAAGGTGGGCGCAGGGTGTGCCCAGGGCCTCGCCAGTCTTGGAGGTGCAGCTTAGGTGTGGAGGGGCACACAGAGCCCCTCGGCTGTGGGAGAGGGGAGACTGAAATAAATCACATACTTTCCCAGCAACACCTCGCTGATAAAAAATCCAACAGGCTTGTTGAAGCTGGATATGAGGCCTTTACACTGGCCTTTGACATCACAGAAAGACCACATTGAGTTTTTCTTTTTTGTTGGTAGCAAAATTGTCCAAGCTATCAAGCTATTTTGGAGCCTCAATTAGGAACATTCTGAAGTCAGGCCTTTGGTGGTTGAACCAGGCTTTTAATTCGGTACCTTTGAGATGAAACAGGCTTTTCATTGCTCTGACCCTCGCAGAAACCTGGGTGGGTCATCAATGGATGCTTGTTCTGTGCTGTTGGCTGGGAAAGGGCTTGGTGGAGGTAGGCAGGAGTTTAAAGCCATGGTCCTGTTCCTTGGGCTCCGTCAAAGGAACAGGCAGAAATTTGCCCTCTTAGAAAGCTCAGTGTCTTATCTTTGTCAGGATCAGGTCTTTGGCGTCTTGGTTTTCATGGAGTTCGCATTTCCATTTCTTCTTCACAGTCTTGGGGAATGAGACCCACTGGCCGCCCGTAAGCCTGTTGGTGTCCCCTGCTCCCTCTGAGATGAGATAGACCCATGCTGGGAGCACCTACCCCTGCTTTGCCGTGCTTTCTGGCTCTCCTGGGGGAGCAGGATAGGCCTACATGAAGCGTGATTGGCCTTTTAAAGCCAATGCCCAGCGCGCACACCGCCTTAGCAGCAGCCTTCGGTGAGAGCAAGTGTGCAAAATTCCATGTGTCCATCAGGCTCTTAGAAACAAGCCAGACGTTTCTTTCTCCTTATCCGTGTTGCTCTTGGCTCTTTAGCCAGCTTTCTGAAATAGCGCCGAAGTCCTCTCTGCTCTGCCTGGTCGGTTCCGTCTGTTATTTAACGTAGGATGATAAATGGGGCCTGTCTGAGTCTAGTCTCCTGAGGTTAAACTGAAAGGCTATTTTAATGGAGTAAAAAAAATGTTTTTCTTTTTTCATGAATCATTCCTGATAAATACTGTTAACCTTTCTTCCTGGCTCCTTAGGAGCAAAGAGCTGAATTTAAATGGCCTGGAATGCTTGCGTGCTCACTGTTCAGTTTTTGTTCATGATCAAAGCCCATTGGTTACACAGCTCAGAAATATAGCCATGTTCTAACAGCTGTTTGCTATTTTCTCCCTTAAAAAGTTAGTAGAGCCCAATAAATAAAAAGAATAGGTGGTACTTAAGATGTCCGACTCTGACATTAAAATGTTTGGGGGATTGATTTGTTTTCTTCTCCTTCCTTTAAATGAAAAGAATAAATTGTCTCAGCTAGATCTAAGAAGATAGGGAGAAAGGGGTTGGGGGCCCTGGGCCCTCACTTCACATTGCTCCCAGCTGTGTGGCTGACTTCAGGACCGAGTATGCCGCCAAAATGGAGTGTCAGGGAGGCGCGCCTGTCCCCTTCGCTGTGGCCAGCAGTTCACTGTAGCCCGACTGAAGGCCTGCCCTCACTTCAGGCTGTCCACGGTTCAGATGGAAGCTTATGTCAGGCAGGCTGTTCCTCTTCCTGTGCTGTGGCATACCAGCCTGGAGCCTGCTCTAGGTGGTGGCAGTACCTATGGCGGTCAGATGTCCTGCCGGTTTTCGGAAGGCCTGTGAGACACAGATATGGCTGAAGCCCTGCTCCTGCAGAGCAGCTGGAGGACTGTGTGTGGACAGACCCTCTGAGGTCCTGGGGAGCTGGGCGTGCAGAGGCTGGAAGGTTGCTGTGCTTCTGATGCCAGCCTAGAGTCCTTGGCCTTCCTCACTGTGTGACAACTGTCTCAAAAAAACCCCAAATAAAAGAAAAATATAAAACCAAGGGGGATTTTTTTTTCCCTAGAATTTTACATGCATTTCTGCTTTGTGGATATCTTGCTGTGTTTCCTGAGCCCCCAGACATGTCTATTTTCCTAGGGTTGGGATGTCTGACAGGAAGCTGCATCTGTCTCATGAACAATGGACAAATGCAAACAGTCCGAGGGTCCTGAGGTCTCTGTCACGGTGTCGGTTTTGTGTGTTCGCTGAGGGGGTGCTATTTGATTGCAGATGTGAAGGCAGGTTGGACTGTTAAATCCTGCCGGGTTTCAACCTTTGCTTATTTTTATTACTTTCCCACTTGCCTGGGCGTGGTGGCTATGGAATGATTTCCTCAAGTGGGAGTTTTCTGTGGACAGACTGACTGTGGAAAGGAGCAGCTCTAAAAGCCCTTGCTGCCTTTGAAATTGTAAGGGCTTCATTCGGATTGTGTTTCCTCCTTTATGGGAACAGGAAATTGGACTAGAGAGCCACAGTGGGATTCCGGGACTCTGGTTTTGTTTATGGACTGTGACCTTGGGAACATGATCTGGGTTCCATAAGGTGTTTATCAACATGAGAGGCAAGGTTCTGCCAGTGATAAGGTGAGGAAAAAATAACACCTAGTCTCCACAGAAAGGACAGGCATTATTGGTGAGTGGGCGGGGAGCTGGCACAGGCCTCTGGCAGATGTCTTCCTTCAGGTGAAAGGAATAGTTGTTTTCTCTTCAGCTAATCTATGAGGTCTGCGTGGGGGAGCAGAAGACTTCTTGTGGGGTGCAAGGAAGATGTGAAGGAGCCAAAATCCCCCCCTGGGGCCTCCGTACTTCAGTCTGCACTTGGCCTGCTGCCGGAGGCCATAGGAGCCATGGGGCTGGCACACCTGTCAGCTGTACTTGTGAGAAGTCTGGTGTCTGTGCAAGAGTGGCCTTGGTGGGGGCAGGCCAGCAGCATGGCCTGCTGGTGACTAACCAAGGCCACTCTGGACCTGAGTGTCTAGGTAGAATGTCAGGATGCTGACAGAGGTGAGAGGAATCCAGGGTGGAAGTGACGTCAGTGGATGGGATGGAGGGTGTGGAGACCATAGGTGTGCAGCTTAGTGTATACCTGTGTGGCTGCGTGCTCACCAGGGCCCCGCTGACAGACAGGTGGCATGTGAGAAATTGTACCTGTTAGGAACATTGCTGAGGTCTCGGATAAGAAGCATTATGTGTACGTGTTTGAGTGTGTGTGTGTGTGTGAGTGTGTATTCATGTGTCTTTGTGGCTGTGGATGTCAGAGGTTGATGTCATGTGTCTTCTCAATCCCTCTCCACCTTAATTTTGGAGATAGGGCCTTACCCTGAGCTTGGAGATTCAGCTGTCCTAGCCACCAAGGCCCTGGCTCTGTCTCCACATGTCTAGTGCCAGGATTACCGGGAGTGTGTAATTGTGCCTGGCATGTATGGAGACCAAACTCAGGTCCTCAGCTTTGGGGGCCAGCACTCGAACAGCTGAGCCATCTCTCTGGCACTCCTAGTATTATTACTAAATTACTCTGAGACAAGATCATATTCTCTGGTCCATGCTGACCTTGAACTCAGGTCTCCTGCTTCAGCCTCCTGACTTACAGAGATGACTCTGGATATAGCAGGTAGAGGTTGGTTACTAAATTCAACATTTAGAGGTTAATCCTTCACCTTTAAATATCCTCATCACCCCAGAAACCACTGACTTTAGTGTGTCACACTTGAGTAAAGACGGAGATGGGAAATGCTTCAATGCAGAACTTTCCAAGGATTGTGTTCATGGCTGTGTTACGTCACTTGTCATGGATTTCAGTGGAAACCACTTGAAATATGAGCTATCCCATAGGTCACTGTAGCTCATCTGTATGGATTTCTGTCCACAGTCAAATGAGGGTGAAGTTTCAGTTGCCTTTGATCTGGACACAGGAGGCGAGTGTTTTCAGAGTTGTCAGGTGGTCTCAAGCTCCACAGGGAGACCTGCCTGAAAGCTGGGGCTGTGGCCTGGGGTGCCAGGGCAGGGCACTGCCGTCAGGTAGCTCCAGCTGAGCAGTTCTCTGGCTGCTGTGTGACAGAGCTTTCTGGGGAGACCGAAGTACAGGCATCACCAAAGTCTAACTTGGTGAGCTGTACGTCTTCCTGGGGTCCCTTACAGGAGCAGAAAAGACTCAGAGACAGTGGCACCCGCCAAGCCCACCCAACTCAAAGCTGGGGCCTGGAGCACTGCACATCTGCAGCGGCTCAGCAGAATGCGATTGTCTGTCCGGCTGCCTGGGCTTAGCTCTTCCAGGCGGCTTGGCCAGCTTCATTTTCTTCCAGATAGCTGATCTGGTCTCAGTTCTTTTATAAGTTGTTCTTTTTCCTCCTCCTCCTGCTGCTCTTTTTCCTCCTCCTCCTTCTTCCTCCTCCTCCTTCCTCCTCCTCCTCTCCCTCCTTCCTCCTCCTTTCCCTCTTTCCTCTTCTTCCTTATCCTTTTCCTCCTCCTCTTCCTCCTTCCTCCTCCTTTCCCTCCTTCTCTTCCTCCTCCTCCTCTTCCTCCTTCCTCTTCTTCTCCCTCCTTTTCCTCCTTCCTCTTCCTCCTTCCTCCTCCTCTTCCTCCTTCTCTCCCTCCTTCCTCTTTCCTTCTTGAGAGTCTTCAGCTTCTTATTCTGGCAGGGAGGGACCTAGAGAATCTAGTCAGTTTCAGGGACTTCCTGACACTGTTTTGAGTTGTTTAGCTACCTGGTTAAGGAGCTTTCCTGCAGAATGCGATGTTTCAGCCTCACAGCAAATTTATACAACATTGACCTGCTTTTCCAGACAGTTTCTGTCAGGTGGACTTTTCTCCCATCAGGATCCTCTTTGAAAGCTCTGGAAGGGGCATACAGGCGCCAAAATAAAGTTCTGGTTTTCTTCAGAAAACTGGTTCAGTAGAAACCAAGATGCTGTCAGCATCTCTTTGCGCCTTGCCAACCTAGGGCTCCTTAGAGAGAGCCTTTCAGTGGGCATGAGCCACATGGCACAGCCAGGGCTGCTTAGAGCCTTTCAGTGGGCGTGAGCCACGTGGCTCAGCTTCCACATTTATTTTGCTCCTTAGTGTGCCGCAGGAACACCGTCCTTTGGGGCCTAGAAGAGCTGGTTTTGTTCTGGGCCTTGCTTGGCAGGACACAGGGTACTGGATGAAAACACAGACCTTTTCTCTGTGTCCTCCATCCACGGGACCCTTCTGGCACCTTCTTTCCAGTGTGTCATTGAGGTGAGGCTTGAGTTGTGCCCCCCTTTCTTTGGGCACATCAATTGAGAAGTGGCCTAATTTGGCCTTCGTGGATGGACCGTGTATTAATTAGTCTTCATGGCTGCCAACCAAGGGTCACTAATTTGATGGTTTCGGTGCTGCAGACTGGCCTTCTGTGCAACCCACAGTGTGGGCTCCTCCTTCGGGTTGTGGGAGGAGTTTCCATGCCCTTACCGGCTTCTGCGGCTCTGCTGGCCCTGGTGGTTAGTCCTGACCACCTTTAGAGTCACCCAGAAGACCCAGCTCTGGTTCTGTCTGTGAAGAGTCTTCCAGAGCCATTTACAAAGGGGGCAGGAGGACCAATCCTGAGTCCGGGTGGCTCCCTCCTGTGGTCTGGGCTGCCGGGCTGAACAGAAAAGTGAGAACATAGAGAAGCTCAGAGCCTGCGTGTGTAAAATGACACTGTTGCCACCGTGGCTCCACTGTCACCTTTCCTCCTTCCTTTCTCAAGCTCAGGCTGTTTGTTTGTGATAGGTTATCTCTGCCAAAGAAATAAGCCAATCCAAGCCAGATTAAAAGTATGAAGAACAGGTTTATTTGGAGACTGAAGCTCCTGGGTGAGGTCGGCAGCCTCTGAGGACCAGGCCAGAGAAAGCCTCACTGACTGTGGTGGGCGGGGCTTTAATGATTGTTGGCGAAGCAAGATGTCTGCCAGCTGCCAGACTTGGGCTGGTGGCTCCATGTGAGGGGTCTGCGGCGGTCCTCAGGAATGTGGAGGCTTTCTGGAGAGAGAAAGTGAGGTTTGCAGGAGGATGTGGGAGGGCCATCCTGACCTTTTTGGTATGTGGACACTGAATTCATACCTGGCTGCTCTGTGCTGGAGAGAGTTTGGGAGTTGGCGGGTCTGTGTCAGCCGAGGTTTGGGAGAAGAATCATCTGACTGACCGTTACCCTGGAAAAGGTGAAGGAGGCAGGGAATAAAAAGAAAAAATAAGCAGATGAGAATGAGGGGTCCCTTACTAGGGCGAGCCTTTGGAACAGGGGAGACTGCCACCAGGTTGGGGGTGTCCTTGCTTAGGAATGGGGAACGTCCTGGCGTGGGGGTAGGGAGGATCCTGGTTCTCCCCCCACCCAGCCCCTCGCTGGGGCCTTCTGGAGAACTGGAGCGGAATGTCCCAGTTGCTGTACAGTGCCCCTGAGTCTGTTTGGCCGCCAGAGGCGGGACATCGTGGCCGCTGCCTCCTTCAGGGCATGGACTTGGCTCCAAATACAGTTGTTAGCTTCGATAAGGTGGAGAAGTTACGCAGTGGTCCAGCAAAAATCCGGCCGGTGTTCTAAGTGGATTGCAGGAGGCCATGATCAGTATGCATGCCTAGACCCATCTTCTGCACTGGGGGCCACTTTTCTCCAAGGGGCCAGGCTTGGAGAGAAAAGGAGCGTTTTTATAGATGGTGTGGGGTAGGGAGGGCAGCCAGAGATGCCAACCAAACAGATGTTTTCTGCAAGTACTTAACCCAGTCAGCTAGGTCATTGTGAGCCTTGGTCACTGTGTCTCTTCATAACAGTGGCACAGCAAGTAAGACACACACACACACACACACACACACACACACTCTCACACACACTCTCACACTTCGCATTTAGTTGGGGCTTGCTTTCAATTTTATAGGGTTAGTCTATGATCATCGTGGTGGGAGGCAGGCAGGGAACTGAGAGCTCACCTCTTATTGAAAGGCAGGCGTGGGCACAAGAGGGGAGCGGGGAACAGACAGATGCTGGGCCTAGCATGGGCTTTTGAAACTTCAAATCCCACTCCAGTGACAAGCCTCCTCCAACAAGGCACACCTCCTGCCCCTTCTCCACAGTCCACTCCCTGGTGACTAAGCATTCACACACACACACACACACACACACACACACACACACACACACACGAGCCCATGGGTCCCTCTTATTCAAACCAGCACATGTGGAGGTGCAAGGGCAGCTCTGGAATCACGGGTCTTCTGAGCTCAGATTGGCAGCTGTGCCTGGGCCTGCTTAGCCCTCTCCTTGGCCTCCTTTCCCGGGTTGTTTTCTCAGGGATTTTGCTTTCACTAACATACTGAGGGTCGTGGGCGTCACCCCAATCTTTCCCTCATCTTTACAAGATTTTCTGGCTGTGCAAGTTTCTGTCTCTTTCCCTTTTAGCTGAGAATGCAGCAACGTTGAGGGAAGGCCTGTGGGCCTTCTTGGTCATCTGGGACCAAGACTTCGTTTCCTAGTCGGATCCAATTGGGGCTTTTTATTTGGAAGGGTATAATTCACTCCACATGTGTAACGTCTATTTTAAAAAGTTGTAAGTTAAGTTAAACTTGATTTTTTAAATCATTTGAAAAGTGGGCAGGCCAGTTTCTCGCTGCAACTCTTTCTGCTGCTGTCAATTTTGAACATGAAGAGAGAGGCCTTTTTCCTTGGAGAGTCTTGCTATGTAGATCAGGCAGGTCTTGAACTTACAGTGTTCTCTCTCAAGCTCCCGAGGCGTAAGACTGCAGGCTGTGCCACCAGGCCACTGAAGACCAAACCCTTTCAGTCCCATGTCTGGGTAACAATTGAGAGCTGACATTAGGCCATACTGGGGCGTGAGAAAACGCCAGCGGTGTTCATCTGGTGGAAGTGAGGGAATTCTGAGCTGCTGTCTCTCACCGCCACTGTACCTGCAGCGGGGGGCCAGCCTGTGGGCACCACCCAGCACCCCAGCCAGGCCTGCTCTGTTCCGGACGTTCACTGTGGCCCTGGCAAATTCTTGTGCACCAGTGTAGCCATCGCGCTGAACAAACAAGTCCTTGCTGCTGTCCATCCTGCATTCTCCAGCTGGCCTCGTGAGCACCCCAGAGCATCGCTGCTTACGTGAGAAGGACAAGCTGGGGGCGGGAGGAGGGCCGCTCGCTCCCGTTAGGATGGTCACTATGGAAAGACCCCACCAGGACCAAACTGGAGCGTGATGGTCCTGTGATGAGTGTGCGCTGCTGCTGCCAGGACTGGTCCAGTTGTTGGCGAAAGCACAGTAGCAGGTCCTCCAAAAACTGAGGTTCTTTAATCTCACTCTGGGAGGGGTAGGTGATTATGAAGAGACATTTGCACACATGTGTTCCTAACGGCACCATTGGCAATGGCCACAGCCGAGAAGCAACCCATCCACAGATGAATGGATGAGGAGCGTGTGGATGTGTGTGACAGTTGGAGTATTACACAGCTGTGTAATACTGAAAACACTGAAAACACTGTGGTGCTTGGAGTAAGGCAGTCCCAAAAGAATGACAGCTGTGGTAGGAGTCTGCCTGTCAGGAACCCCCAAAGTAGCCAGCTGTAGGAGGAAGGGCGCAGTAGAGGTCTGTGGGCAGGGGGATTACGTGTGAAACGAAGAGTTAGAGCGCAGGAAGCCCGGGTTTCAGACTGAGAGGATGAGGTTCTGTGCTTCTCAGCAGTGTGCTGTGCTTGGCGCCACTGTCCTGCCTGCTTATGCCTGCTAAGGACAGCAGCTCGGCTGCTCTTCTGCTAAAATCACGAAGGTGTGCCACGGAGCAGTGTTGCCTGGAAGGCGGCTAATGCCGCCCCAACCCGTCTGCGTTTGTTTTGCTCACGGCTTTCATTCATCCACGAGCATCGTGTTTTGTTTTCTATCTCCTGTGTGTTTCGATGGTTGCTGTTTGTGAGTCTTATTTCCTGGGGGCTCGCTGAGTCTGGACTAGAGTCTGTGTGAGCTCCCAGGTCTCACCTCAGTGCCCCGAGAGCAGCAGCACAACCTTTTCCTCGTTAGGCCACGTGACGGTAGCGTCTGTTCTCCTGGGGTGTCACTGACTCTCAGCTAAGGCCGAGAAGACCTAGACAGACAGGACTACAACAAGGCTGACATTACCCGGGTGTGAGCAAAGCCCCCAGATCCCAACACCGGTGTGAGGTGAGGTGACCATCGGGTGGGGGTGGCAGCCGTTGGTGTGTGCTGACTCCTTCAGACGTGGCAGCCACCCTCAGCACGGCGGGCCGCCCTCACCACGGCAGCCGCCCTCACCACAGCAGCCGCCCTCACCATGGCAGCCCGCCCTCACCAGGGCAGCCCGCCCTCACCAGGGCAGCCACGGACGAGCAGTCCACTCGTGTGCGCATGTGCATACGTGTGTGCATGGCTGCATTTCCGGCATATTACAGACTCCGTTCAGACCTGCAGACAGCAATCCAAGGAACTCGGAGTTTAGAGAGGCCGTAATCTATTTAGTCTCTGTTGATAGACATGGGAGATGCTTCCAGGTTCTCATGCCAGCCCGAAGCAGCCATGTATATAAATTCCTATCAGCTAAGCCTCTCATTTCTCCAGGGTGAGTTCACCCATACTCCTTTGTTCCAGAGCAGCAGGCCTACATGATTTTATAGGCAGTCTTTAGAGGACAGATTTTTTTTTATATTATTATGAGCATAATGTAACCACAGAACTGAATCGATGCCATGGGCATGGAAAATATCCTGACAAAGATGGGAGCCATGCTGTCGGTTAAATACTGGCAAATGAGAACCAGGGAGCCTGGGTCTGTGCTTGGAAGCCAGCATTTAGGAGCCAGAGCCAGAGATGGGAAAATAGTGAGTTCAAGACCAGCCTGGACTAAACAACAAGACCCTGTCTGAAACCAAACAGTACCTCCCCTGTTCCAACTGCAAATAAGGAGCATATTTTAAAATACATTAAAGACTAAGACTATTCCATGGGTGCACGGAGGATGCACAAGTTAGGGAGATGAAAGGGGGAGAGCTGTTAGCTATTTTCATAAAGCTTAGAAATGTTTTGATCACGCCTGTTAGTGTCAGAGCAAGACCAGAGCGGATGGAGTGACTGAGTGCCCAAACCAGCAGCAGGCACTTGGCTAGATGGCGAAGGAGCAAAGCCGTTCTCACTGAGGCAAACTCAGGGCGACTCTTGAATGAGCTGATAGTCCCTATTGATTTCAAGGTTCTGACTTA
This sequence comes from Rhombomys opimus, assembly GCA_010120015.1. Classification (NCBI taxonomy): domain Eukaryota; kingdom Metazoa; phylum Chordata; class Mammalia; order Rodentia; family Muridae; genus Rhombomys; species Rhombomys opimus. Next base: position 1,866,203 of record REGO01000110.1, read on the forward strand.
ATAAGAAATGAAAGATCCAATTATTTGTATTTTCAAAGGGGTTATGTACTTAAAGTAACCTTTTCCATCATTTTAGAAATAAATTATTTTGAAAAGTGCCTAAAGACAATATATAGACATTAGTTTTCATGTATACTTGGGATGATCCAACTGATGTGAGAAATTTCAGAGTGAAACAAATAATTAGAAATATATTTAACCAGGAAGGGGTGTGTCTGATGAGGAGGGTGGCTGCCAGTGTGTAGGAGAGCCTGTGGCGGGGCTGGTGGTATAGCTCAGTGGGTAGCGTGCTGGCTGGTCAGCCAGGCTGCCAAGAGTTCAGTCCCCGACACCTTTGTGGTAGAGGAGAGAACCACTTTCACAGGCTTTCTTTTAAAAGTTTTGTGTGTGAGGCAGTGTCTGTACCTCAGCACATATAGAGAGGTCAGAGGTCAACTGTGGGAACGCCAATCTCTGACCATTTAGGTCACAGGAATTGAACCCAGTCATCGGGCTTGGTGGCCATTGAATTTATCTGTTGTATCCTCTTGCCAACCCACAAGTTTTCTCTTTTAATTTCCACAGATGCCCTGGCGCGAATGTGCGGGCATGTGTGAACACGCACGCATGCATGCACGCACACGCACACCACGTAAAATGTTAAGAATTTGCAGCAAGACCTAGATGATGGGGAATGGATATGCCATCCCCTGGAAGGGGAAGACAACATGGAACGCCAGCTTTCCCTGACCGAGGGAATTTAATGCTTCTCCAGATAGAGAATTGGTCGTGGATTTCTGGGAGTCTGGGGAAGACCGGGAACCAAAGAAACTACCCTGAAGTTCCTGGGAGGAATGAGTGTGTGTAAACACTGACATCCTGACACTGAGCTGTGGGCCCTGCCCTGCAGGTGGGACAGCCTCAGGCCAGTGGCACCAGCGGAGGTAGAGGCTCATTTGGGAGCTAATGTGTAAGGCGTGTTGAAGCCAAGTGTGGGGGCACAGCTTTTTGTCCCCGCACTCGGGGCAGAGTGGACACATTTGCAGCCTTTGGGCTGTAGGAGACTGCGGACGTTGGGGACAGGGACACTACAGTAGGTCACTGAGCAGCCTAGCCGCTAGCGTTCGTCCTCTGCCTTGCCTGGGCCCTGTGGGCGGAGCCTAACTGGACAGTCCCCAAAACACCCTGGCTGGTGTAGTCTGGGTGTGCCGTCCGGGTTGGGGAGGGCTAATCAGCTTATGTCTGTAATAATTACTCCTAAATTTGCCCCAAGTGCCCCTTCTTGTGCCAGTGGAGCACTTTGCCGGGAGCAGGAGTTACAGGATTTGGCAGGAGCTGAGCCCTGACCAGCTCTGCCCTTACCGGCTCTGTGAGAGGCTGGCAAGCTGCAGCAGCACCTTGGCACAAATGGAGTGGTCTGGAGCCTATGGGGAGCTGGCTTGGTTTAGGAGTGAGTGCTGGGGCTGGCCTAGCCCCGTCAGTCAGTGTCTGCCAGCATGAGGACCTGAGCTGGGCTAGCCCAGTCAGTCAGTGTCCACTCTGCCAGCACGGGAACCCACCCGATTCCTGGAGCGCACACAGTGGAGCCATGAGTGCTGCTCTGTACTGGTATGCAGTTCTGTGAGCTGGAGACAGACAGACGGGCTGATGGGACTGGCAGGACAGCCTAGTCCCATCAGTGAGCTCCAGGCTAGCGTGAGACCCTCACGTAAGGTGGGGCCAGTGAGCTAGAAGACTGTTCATGGGAAGGTGCCTGCAGCCCAGCTGCCTGGCCTGAGTTTAATCCTTGAGCCACACATAGTGGAAGGAGGGGACTGTGCCATCACTCTCACCCACACCCCCCCCACACATACATCACACAGAAAGTAATGTAATAAAAATCAGTTCTATTAAAAATTAAAAATCATTTCTTTTTGATGTGTTTTATTTTCTGTGTCTGAGTATATTGCATGTAGGGATGTATGTGTAACATGTGCCTGGTGCCCTGAGGTCAGATGAGCATGTCAGATCCTCTGGAATTGGAGTCACGGACAATTGTAAGTCACTGTCTGGGTGCCGGGAACCGAACCCAGGTCCTCCACAAGAACAAGTGTGTTTAAACTGCTGAGCTTCTCTCCGGCCCAGCTTCCTCTGTTGTTTGTATCCTTCTAAAGGAGGATTGTGCCTGAGGAGCAAGCAACACTTGAGGTTGACCTCTGTCTCATGCACACACGTGGGTAAACCCTGCCCACCACCCTTCCCTGGCGCCACAGGTGTCTGGCTGCCCTTGTGCGCAGCTTCTCTTGACACCAGCACCCGCTCTCTGTGGCTGGGCGTGCCCTCTGCTCCAGGCTGGCGGTTGCACAGATTCCCAGCACCTGGCGCCAGTCTTCTGGTCTCTGGGTGTCTTACACAGGTCACCCATGTCCATGCTGGGCTCTTCCCTTTTGCCTGGCCGTTCACAGAGTAAGGAATGTCCTCATTCACACACAGCCACATACACTACAGCCTCCAAAGTGTGAGCCCTAAAGACTTGGTGCACTCTTCCTGCAGAACAGCGACAAGTTGTAATTTTAGCTGCTTGTGATTGGTGGGGCACAGGCTGTGTGGGATTCCCTGGGAATGTGGCTCCAGGGAGGGAGCAGGCAGAACACGCACTTGTTTTTCGGGCGAGGGGAGTGGGGAGCAGGGTTCTCCGTTCAGATTTGTGTCGGCTTCCGTTTGCCACCTTTCAGAGCAGGGGAGATCAGCAAGCTTGAGGCGTACTCCCCAGACAGCTCTGGGGCCCAGCACCCCACCCCTCACCTCTGCCCCTTTCTTGTGCCTTCTTGGGGGACAAGGTGTACCCTCTGTCCACCTGTTTTGGGGGAGCCATTTCTAGTGCAGGGATTCCCCGTACATATCCTGGTTCCTGGAAGAGCTAGTCTACCATTTGCTTTAAAAATGGGAATGTTTCCCCATCTGTCCTGGACCCCTCCCTCATGGCATATGAGCAGTTGTAGTCAGTGCTCCGAAGGCCCCGAGTCCAGTTTGAGCATCCTAATTTGGGTGATGATAGAGACCAGAAGAAGCAGGGCCTCAGGAGTCACCACCGTTACAGGACAGAAGCTCTTGGCCTGGACCGGATGCTGACCTGAGCCTGGCCATTCTGCTGCCAGCACTGGGAGAGGACGTCTTGGTGCTTGGGGTCCAAGGTGCCGTAAAGCGGACTTCATCTAACTCTGCACCCTCAGGAGTGCCAGCTTGCACAGCGAGCAAGCCTGTCTTATTCAGTGATGGGTTGAGAGAAGTGCTGTGAAGACAGCAGCGGCTGGGTTGGAGGCCCTGGGCTGTGCCCTGTGCCCTCTGGCCTCTGCTGCGTCTCTGCCCCGCCTGTGCGGCTCTCAGCAGGGGCCCTGCACACCTCCTCTTCCTGCTAGCTGTGGACCCTTCAAGCAGTCACACCTCTGCTTGGAGCACAGCGCTGGGGCGGGGCGCTCGCCTGGCAGGCCCGGGGCCATCGGCTACCTCTTCACCCCTAAAAATGCTGTTACAATTACAGTATCATTAGCAAATAAATTATCTGTCCCTCACCCCACATACTCTACTGTTAGTAGTAAATGAGTTCACAGTAGCTAGTCTGACATCTGCTGGGATGTGACGTTCCGAGTCTGTAGAGTCCAGTGGAGATGCAGATAGAATGGAGGCACTGACCATCGTGGACTGGGAGGAACACCCTTCACGTGGATTTCTTCCCCATAGATGTGTTCACCGTTGTTGGCCCTTCCAGAGGTGGAAGCGCTCATTGTGCTGGCACACCTACCTGCCTGTGTGGCGTTTGGAGACGGTTCTGTGGGAGCCGTGTCATGCCGTCCTGCAGCCAGCTCTCACTGGCTGCTGACCTCTGTTTCTAGTAACATGCCCTTGACTGTGGTGCGCATGTCAGAGGCTTGCTTCCCTGGGAGCCATCAGTGGGTGCCTCTGCACGGTGCGAGCCTGGGTCTGGAGACAGAACACCAGCTTCCCGGGCTCACCGGCCAGCTCTATAGAAACTCAGTCCTTTACACTAAGATGGGTGGATTAAAGCCTTCAGGTTTAAGATGGGTTTATAACAATATTTTTTTTTCCTGACATTTTGAGCCAGAGTCTAAACCGGGCCTGGTGTGCGTTGTTTAACCTGAGGCGGCATTTGACTGACGGCAGTTTTCCGTCCCAATTTCTGGGGTGCTTTTTGGAGTACAATCACTTACTTTATTTGATTTGTTTTTTCCTTTGGTGTTTTGAGTCGGTGTCGTATACAGTAGCCCAGGATGGCCAAGGGACTATGTACCTAGGCTGGCCTCGTGCTCCGAGCAGTCCTGTACCCTTCCAGTGCTGGACAATAGCTGTGATCTGTTGCTTACATAACCTTTTGTACCTCAAGTCTGTAGTGTGTTTCCTTTTTCCAAGCCCCCTGGCTTTGGACCCTCGAGCAGCTGAGCCTCATGACCGTGTGTAGCATTAAGCTAACAATTCTCACCTCAGACCTTAACCTTCCAGCCGCATGCCACCTGAGGGCTGGTCCGAGAGAGAAATGTGGCTCCCTGGGCTCCGCCCCAAACCACAAGCACCCAGCTCCTGAGTGGCGGCCGAGCCCAGTATGTCTGTTAGGACTGATGGGGGAGTGTTGGTAAATACGAGTGTGTAAGCAGAAGATGCAAATGAGAAGCCATTGTGAGGACTGCAAATGCTTATCATCTGTTAGTGCCCAAAATATTTCCAGAGGACTGGCACACGTACTTAAAGCCTGTTAGTTTGGACTTTTACTAATTCACAAGTTTTGATTCAATAGAGTGCTTGAGTGTGTGTCAGCGAGGCACTGTGTGTGTGTGTTTATCTGTGGCGCAGAAGGATTTGCTGCAGGTGAGCACACTTGCTGGAAGGCAGGTGTTGAGAGCAGCATTAGGCAGTACACAGTGTCATCGCTAGTGTCACTTGCCGGCAGAAAGGCAGCTTCCGGTTGCCGCTCTGGGCGACTGTGTCAGGACTGTTGATTGCTGGGAGCAGCAGAATGCCACTGCTTCTCTGACAACGCAGTTTTCCACGGTTCTCGCCATTCGTGTCCTCCTGTTTCCTGGGGATTAGCTGATGCCTGGATTTTCTGTTCTCCCCTTGGTGGGACACTGAGCATTGCCCTCCTGAGAGGGTAGCCTGGGCAAAACCGTAAAAGCCTTAGCCCTCTGTTATTGGAGCCCACAGTTGCAAAGATGGCTGTTCTGCCCGTAAAGTAGGCAGGCCAGGCCAGCGGGCCAGTTTTTTGCCATTGCGGCCAGTTTGCCCACCAGAAAAGCTGCGTGCTGACGCTGAACTCAAGTGCTCGGCTGACCCTGTGTCTTCACCAACAGTGCCGATCACATCTGGCTCTTCACGCTTTGGCGTGCAGTGCCCAGCAAAGGGGCGTGTGTCAGCACGCTTACAGCATTCCCTTCAGTTTTGTATTTTCTCTTTTCTGAGGTGCTAGGAGTCTTCTGCATGGCAGCAGAGTTCAGCACGCCAGCACTCCTGGACTCACACACTCTCAAACTTGTTTTGAGACAAGGTCTCACCAAGTTGGTGGCAGAGGCAAGCCTTGATTTGGGGATACCCTTGCCTCAGTCTCCCAAGGGGCTGAGGTTAGCAGACCTGCCCTCAGCCCTCGGGCTCCCAGTGAGAAGCAGTGCTGCTGTTTTCTTTAGCAAAAGACTGGTTAGTATTTCCCATACTTCCTGTTGTACGGTTGAGGAGTAAGAAGACTCTGGCCGTTGCTGCCCTCAGCAGAAGGCATGTTGTGGGTGACTGCACACCATGGCCATGTCTTAAAGTAAAAGTGACCCAGGTTGAGCCGTGCCACATGGGGAGTTCTGTCTTCTCACTGTGTCCATGATGCTTGGATGCAGCTGCTCCCGGGTGTGGCAAATGGTGCTGCCTCCGGTGGAGCTAGGCTGCCAGTCTGGACAAAGTAGATCCACCTTTCCTCTTTTTTCTCGACACCTCCTATTCCTCATCCCCCAGGCCCCATCCCCTGGCACATTTAATTTTACCCGCCTCGGCCACATTTCCACTGGCTCCTCTGTCTGTAGGTTTCCAGTTCACCAGCATTTCCCAGTGCAGCGCACCGCTGTGCACCAGAGGAGCACAATCCGTTCCCATCGGGCCATCAAGCCCTTTCTGCTTTCTGTGCCCACCCACACCCCGACCAGCCATCCTGGCCGCCTCCCCTTCCCCACTGTGAGTACGCTGCTTCAGTTCACTTCGTCCATGCAGCCCAGGGTCTGCCTGTGTTTTGACAAGTTCTCTTTAGCTTAGGTAGGCCTCAAACTCCTGACCCCCTGCCTCCGCCTCCTGAGCGCCACGGTTACTAGCATGTCCCCGTGTCTAGCTGGAAGGGAGCTCTTTCAGAGTGACGGCTCAGTGAAGTGTAGCCTGGAGGCTAGTGGCCATCTCTGTTCCAGGTTTTCCCTGCTTTCCTACAGAGGGGCGATTCTCTGTTCCCTCCTCTCCTGGATGGACTGTTAGTCTCTAGACTTGGCTCTTCTGGTCCATTTTATAGAATGAAACCATACCCAATGCATAGTCTTTGGTGACAGGCTGCATTTCCAGTCCCACTTAAAATCATTGGTTAAACTGGTCTTAGGACAAAAACATGATTAAAGAACAAAACGTAAAAATATGTTTAACTGTAGCTGTTGGTCACCTGGCATTTAATGCTGACTTGGTTGTGCTCTGAAGTTCCACATTTAAACAGCACCTGTGTAAGTACTTAGGGAAAAGAAATGCTTCCATGTACGGTTTCATCAGAGGCATCTATGACCATAACTCAAGCCTGATCATATCTGGTCAAGCTTTACTAAGGGGCAGAGAGTCAGAGATGTTGAGACATTTCCCATACTCACTTTAAGGGACTTACTGGGGTCTAAACACTGCTAGCACAAAAGTTACTTCAGGAGGGAGCCAGCTTCCTGCTGGGAAAGTGCTTTTAATTCCCACAGAGAAGCAGTTCCTTCTGACTGTCAGGAAGGGGGTTGGCAGACGGTTCCCAGCTTGTGGAAAATAACCCCCCCCCCAACTCAGTTCTGGGGAACACCTAAAATACTTATGCAAGGAGGCTTCTACCCTGGGCTAATTTTACTTTCCCTTCCGTCGTTAGATGCCTTGGAGTCTAGGACCTCAGTGTGGCAGAGGCGCTCAGAGCAGAAGGCTCACCACGACTCTGTGTGCTGATGGTGTGAGCGCTCTGGCCTGAGTTGTTACTGTCCTGTTTGACCAAAAGCTCAGTGGGAAGAATGCAGTTTGTCATTAGCTTCCCACAGTTTCCCGTGAAATTGTCGTCTCTCCTGGGATGTCATTTAAGTCATTTAAGGTGGGACATGGAGAGGAGACTAGCAGAGAGAGGGCCCAGTCCTCCTGCTTAGAGAGACTGAGCTCAGGTAAGCAGGGATGCCATCAGCTGCTGAGCTCAGGTAAGCAGGGATGCCATCAGCTGCTGAGCTCAGGTAAGCAGGGTGTCAGCTGCTGAGCTCAGGTAAGCAGGGATGCCATCAGCTGCTGTCGTGGGATCCAGGCTAGGGAGAGGGACTGGGGAGGCCCTCCGGGAAAGAGGCCTTAGATTGGGTGGCCAATGGCTTGTGCCGGTGACTTTTGGTCTGCTGGGCATCTTCTTAACTGCAAATTGAGGCTGCTTAAGAAGCGCCTGGACAAAAGAGGGAGGCAGAGGCAGAGGCGGCTGGGAAGCGGGTCCCTGCCTCCTTTGTGAGCCAGACAGCCCTGTTCTCTCCAGGTTGCTTTCAGCCACGGTGCTTATCACCGCAGAAGAAAGCAAATGAGAAAGTGGCTTTTGCTGGTTAGGACCCTTTGTTGTTTTTTGAGTGTGGACTAGGCTGGCCTTGAACTTGCAGCAGTTTCCCTGAGGAGGCCAGGGATGAGGAGGACATTTGACTTTTTACTTCTGTTCTCAAACTTTGTTTATTCTCCAGTGAGGGGAGAGAGCAGTTAAAGGTCATCTCTAAAACCTGTACCTTGTGTAGGCAGGGACTGTTGTCTATCGCCTCTGCTTGTGGGTGGTAAACAGAGTGTTGGAGCATCAGTTAGTGTGAAATAAAATAAAGGGATGTAAAAACCGTTAGAAAATAAAGGAACTATAGAGCTAGACCCAAGTTACCAATTCTGGCCTGTGTTGTGCCCAGCGTAGGATTTAGGCCAGGGTTTGAATCTCCTGTCATGTGGGCATTTTCCTGGGCTATCAGAAATGCAGCTTTGCTGTGCGGTTATGAAGCCTGGATTGTCAGGTGTGCCACACTGAGTTAGAAGACTCCCGGTGGCCTAGGCTGTCGTTTCTGTCTCTTGAAGAATGTCAGCATTGACTGTTTGATCACTGTCTACTGAAGCTGGACCTGAAGCCTGAACGTAGAGCTGTCCTTCTGAGCACATCTTGTTTTCACACCTGCTCACCCCCAACCCTGTAGATTCTAGCTAGGAGAAGTTTAAACCTACAGCTCCTGTTCCAACCACAAAATAACAACAGAAGAAAGCTTTCACAGCCCACACTGCTGTCTTGTTCCCAGGCTCTTCCCTGTACTCTGGAACTGTAGCCGAAGGAAGCCAATGAGCAAGGTCCTCTAGAGCAGAGGTTCTCAGCCAGCGGGTTGTGACCCCCTTGGGTGGCTGCGTATCAGATATTTACATTATAATTCATAGCTGTGGCAAATCACAGCTGTGAAGTAGCGATACAAAGACCCCTGTGGTAAGAGGTCACCACAACACGAGCGGGTGTGGTAAGTGGCTGCAGTGTCGGGAAGGGGAGAACCATCCTCTGCTCTGGAGCCATTTGAACGTCATTATATTTTGGGGTGCCTCCTCAGCCAAAATACATGCTTGGGAGTTGTGGAGTTCTGACTAATGTTAAAACAGAAGAGAGCGGAGTGTAATTAGCAGTGGAAGTGCGCTGTCCCGCCTGGTGGTTGTGCCATTTATTGACCATTTGGTCAGGAAATGCCCTTTTATTTTCTGTGCTTCACCTCCCGCCCAGGGTCTCACTTATAACTCAGGCTGGCTTTGAACCTGTGGCAATCCTCCTGCCTTAGATTAAGTGTTGGGATTTGTAGGTGTCACCACCAGTGTCCAGCTTTACTGAGGTTTGACAGGGACAGGAAAAATGACATTTTAATGTGCATGATGGCAGACCTGGGCATAGGTGTAGCCTTGGGTTACCCTCTCCTCCATCAAGAAAGGGTATGTGTACCCCACTTCTGGAAACTGTTCCAGAAAACTACACATGCGGTGCCCTGCCCCAGGCCAGCGCCTGCCCCCCTGCCGGAGCCTGGTCTTCTTCTCTGTGCTGCAGAGTCTGGGTCCTTCCCCCCAGCATCTGTGAGGCTGTGGAGCCATGCTTGCAGGGCCTGGGGAGGGAGACGCAGTCCCTGCTGTTCCTGTGAACCGGGCCTGAAGTGGGAGCTGAGCAGGAGCATCACTGATGAGCAGTTTCCTCTGCTTTTAAAAGTAGGACTTGGTGGTCCTCAGAGAGAGAGAGAGAGAGGGAGGGTAGCCTGGAAGTCAGAGAAGAGGTAAGAAGGCTGCTGTTTGAGAAAGGTCTCTTCCCTGAAAGAGGTGGGTTAAACGCCCTGGCACATTTCACCGCCTTTCTGGGGTGGGAGTCCTGCAGGCACGTGGAACCCAGCTCGGAGCCAGCCACTGCTGGGTAGGGCCTGGGCTCTGCTCTGTGTGCTCCCTTCCACCCCAGAAAGGAAAAAGGTAGCTTTTTGTCCTGGCTTATTTGCTTCTGGGGAAAATCCACTTCTGTAGTAGTTGTAAATTAGACCAAAGAGAGGAATTTGGTTTATTGCTGGTGTAGAAGGTAAGTCAGCTCCCTTTCCCAAATGGTCTCTTCATTACACTCATTAGTTCTTAAATGTTAATTGGAGTTGAGGTCTAATTCCTGGAAGGTTTAGGTTTTTATGAGAAACATCTCCGTTTGCCACATTGCTGCGCTCTCTGGTGCGTTTTGTGCAGTGCTTTTAAATTAAAACAATGCATTATTAACTGCAGATGCATTTGGTGACTGATACAGTCAAACGTCTACATTTAAATTCACGTTTGTCTCACCTGCTTGAGACTCGGTCTGTGGGGTGTTTGTGTGCAAACAGTTCATTTTGGTGACACACACATTTTAAGCTCCCAGATTAATTCACCCTTTTGCATGACAAAGGTACATGGTCCCTAACTGATAGGAGAAGGCTTTGATGGAGCCGGTGACAGGTGTGGGCCGTTTGGTTCTTGCGTAAACTCAAGGCTTAATGTTTTCTGTTTGTTTGTTTTTTTTTAAAGCTCCTTCGTCCATCCCCCCCCCATCAGAATGCCAGGTGGTTTTGTTATTCACACTTGAGCAATCTCTTAGGGTGATTGGACACTTGTTAAAATGAAACACTAGTTTTGTGATCACAGACTATTATGTGGCTTCCTGGAGTGACACATTTTGAATAGCACAGACAGGGCAGACTCGTCCCTCCCTTGAAGTGTCAGTGGAGATGAAATCTAAATCACGGCTGGAGGACCAGCAGGGGGTTAGCAGCTCCCTGGCCTGTAGATGGGGCTTCTGGATGGCTAGCTGCTGAACCATGTGTTTTGCTCCCCTGGACCCCACGACAGAGCCCGGCGCAGTGGGGGAGTGGGAGGCAGATCCACAGAGCCCATTGAGCCAGTCCAGCCTGATTGGAGAGTTTCACGTTCCCTGAGAGACCGTGTCTAAGCAAGGTGGAGAGCCATGGAGGAAGACCATCGACACTGAATTCTGGCCTCTACACACGGCTGCACACCTGTACACACCTGCGTGTGCACATGCGTGTACACACGTAAATTAGTCTGTGTTTTGTCTGGGAAGGTGACAGTCGCTTTTGCTGTTGGCAGAGTGTGTGTGTTTGCAGACTGTAACCCTCTATCTCCTCCGCAATGGCACTCAGAGTTCTCAGTCACAGGTACGGAAGGCTGCTGAGGAGTGTTCCGCCAGGCTCTGCTTTAACCAGGTAGTTAAGCTGTGACGTCAGCTGGGAGCGAGGCCCTTCCTCGAACGGAGACTTTGTCCTTTCCTGCTGGCCAAAGCACGGCAGTGCACAGTAGGTTTAATTAGGTTTAGAAAATTCCCTGTTCGGGGGTCTGTGCTTCCCGCATGCTCATGCATGGGTTTTAGGGGGGTTTTCATACCCTGCCTCCTCAAGAGGGGACATCTGAGCAAGACACCATCACCAATAGTCTCAACCCAGAGTTGTTGTGGCAGATTGGGCATCTGCCACCCAGATGCCCAGAAAAGTTTGGTTTCCATGTACAGTGTCTCCAGCTTCTCTTTAAGAGTCAGTCAGCTCTTACTGGCCCTCAGATAAGCAGGCCTAGTTTTTAACCACAGGCATCCTGGCTTTAGCCTCGCATGGGTTCCGGGGTGGGGGTGGTGAGAGGAGGACGTGTAGGGAGGAGTGATGAGGAATGTCAGGAGCTTGTGAGTTGAACTGGGAGGAAGGCAAGAAAAGCAGAGAAGCATAGGCCTGAGGGTATGTTCTGGTGGGAGGAGTCAGTGCAGCAAGAAAGCTGGGAATGGGAGCAGGGGTCTGGGGATTGGCCCACACCCCTGTTACTTGAGATGGCCACAAGTCAAAACCTTTAACAAGGGTCCAGCTTTGACTTGCTTCTTGAAGAAAGAGGTGTCTATTTTATTCAAGGAATCTGTCATTAAAAATAACTTTGAGTCCCTGTTTGCCTCTGGACCTGTGGCCACAGAAGAGCCATTTTAGAAAAAGAAATCTTAGTTCTTCCCCTGAGTGGAGGTCCTCTGGTGACACACAGATTGTTCGGCTGTCAAATGATTGATGTCACACAGCTTTGCTCCCCGGAAGGAGGCAGGAAGTTAACCAGATGTGTCTGCAGGCTGTTACTCTCTGTCCTTGGGCATCACAGGACAGGGGGCACGGAGACTGAAGCACTGGCTTATTCAGTGATGGATTCCAGTGCCTTTAACTCAGCTTCCCTTTCAAGATGGTGGTCGGTCCTGGCTCTCCTTCCACAGGTCTGGGCCGGAAGCTTTCAGAGCATCCTGAGGCCACTGAGCTTTCTATCAAATTAATTATCAGTATTTCTGGGTCTTTCAAGCCCGAGCCTGAGACCTGGATATGTGTTTGATAAAAGTGTTTTATACGCATTTAGTGATACCCTACTTTGTGCTTCCTATGAGATTCGCCGCCGTGATTTCTGCATGACCAACACTGGGCTGGCCCAGTGACCTAATTGGAAAAGCAGGCGCTTTGTAAAGACGTGTAACACTAGACAAGAAGAACACAAAGCCAGGTTTGTGATTCTTCACAATGCCATCTCAATCCGAATCAGAGTGATGACGTTAAAACTTGAAACCCTTAGCATTTCAAATGCTTAAAATTCCAGAGTTTGCACAGGATTCAGGGTTTTATTTTTCTTTTTCTTCTGAAACAGGATCTTATACAGTATTCCAGCTGGCCTCAGAGTCAAGGTAATCCTCCTGCTGCAGACTCCTAATGCTGGAACTTTCTGCATATTAAAACTCTTTAAGTTTTGTTTTGTTGTTGTTGTTTTGTTTTTTTTAAGGACACATGTGTAGAAGCAAATCCGTGTCAGGTTTAAGAACTATAGCCTGACACAAACATCCACCTGTTCTCTCACCTGTGGCCCCTTTGCCTCTCATCACCATGGGTCCAATTCTGGATTCTGTGTGGGTCGTTGGCCTGCCTCTCTTTGCACTGAAATGCGTGTGTGGGTACTTTAAAAGCCCAGCATCTGGTTTTCACTCCCTGGCTGGGTGCCTGTCTTGCTCACTTAGCTCAGGAGAGGAATCCATTCCTGCGGCTCCTGCCTCTCAGCCCTCTGACAGGGACACTCATGTAGTAGTTTTAACTGACGGGCAATGCTGTTTTGTTCTTGTGCATGAAGCTGGCTGGTGGGAAACCAAACCCTCCTGCCTTTTTATAGAAGAGGGGAGTGAGACTAGGAGAGTGACCTGCTCATGGTGAGTTAGAAACTGGCCAGTGTCGTTCATTGTGAGGCCTCTCCTCACTCACACCAGCACACTCTCACTGTGACTTCATTCAGGAAGTTGGCGAGGCTTTATCTGAGAAACCCTTCCCGCTGGGTGGAGAGGGACAGACACTCCAGAAGGACCTGACCCGTCACAGGCTCTTAAAGCCCATGGCAGGCCAAGTTGAAGTGTAGTGAAACTGCTAATGTGCACTTGTGGCGCAGAGTACTAACGGTGGCCTGAGTGGCCAGGCCTGGAAAAGTAGTTACTTGACATGCCCAGCCTCCTGGCCACGAAGTGTGAGCATCCCATTGCTGAGAGAAAGTTGATATGTGTGACATCACTCAGTAACTTAACACTGCAGAGCAACGCTTACTGGGCTGGCGCTCACACGGCCTTCCAGAGTGTGTTATTTACCTGCGAGAGGAAGGTGACCTTCTCACACTGCTTTAACGTGTATCCCAAACACCAGCTGATGGTAGCATGTGAAACACAAGCCCCATGAAGGAGAGGGAGGCACCGTGCGTGGCCATGTGGGCGCTGCCAGCGGTGCAGGCTGGGTTGGGTGTGCACTGTGGAAGCTCCAACCACCTTGTCCTGGAGCCCTTTGTCACCACGCCTGTCCCCTCCCCAGTCTGTGCCTGTGGGTCCTGGAGATCACTTAGAGTTCTGGAAAAATCTAGCTGTGAAAGTTGTTCTCAGCGTATTATATTTAGAAGAGCTTGCTCAAACGGTATGGCACCCACATTCTTCAGTTTGAGTCTTGGCAGGCCTGGGTCCCTGGGGGTTTTAAAGTAGCTCTTATCCAAACAAAGCCGGCTACTTGGTTCCGAGAAAGGCGATTCCAGCGGTTGGAGATATCTCGAAGGTATCCGTGCCGAGAGCGAGGAGCGTGGCTCCAGAGCTCCGTGTTGACTTGGGCAGCCAACTTCGAGGCTGGGGTGCTCAGTGAGGAAAACTCTGACTTTCCAGGCGTTTGAGGAGGTGTTGAAGGGAGGAGGGGACCGCTGGACCCACTGGCAGTGACTTAGGGAGCCACCGGCTGCTCTGCAGTGTGCTGGCACTGGCATCAGTCACTGGCATCAGCCACTGCCGCCATGCCGCCGTGCAGGAGCTCACCTGGGTCTTGGGGTGCTCAGTGACCCACTGAGTCCAGTGCTGTGACATGACGTGCCCACAGGGAAGTGGAGACTTGCCTGCTGGATTGTGCCACATGACAGAAGCTGGCTTGGAAATCGTGACTTGGGTTTTACCTTTCCACAGAAGGGACAGCAGGTCCCGCTTTGACAGACAGATGTGAGGCTGATGACGTACAGGTGGACCAAGGCCTCAGCAAACAGCTGTTTCTGTCCAGGGTCACACCTCGGGTCACTTCTCTGTCTTTGAGCTTCAGTTTGCAGCAGACATTCACAGGCACTGTAAGAGAGAGCGCTGTGGGTGGAGGCAGGCTTCCGGGCTGAAGTTAGACTGTGTCCTTGGGTGTGTGTGTGTGTGTGTCTGCCTGCCTGCCTGCCTGCCTGCCTGAGTCTGAATATGCGTGTTTTCCAGTGTGGAATTTGGAAGGAATGAACGGGCAGTGTTGTTTGGGCAGCCAGAGGGGCTTCTGGGATGGCTATAAACCGTTTTGAGAGTGACAGTCTCTCCTTCCCGTCTGTGTCGCTCTAGTTGTCTATACTCTGAAACCGTCTCACTGATTTGTCACCCGAGTGATGGCAGCTGGAAGCGAGTGGCTGGTAGGTGTCGGCCTTCCTGTGAGTGAAGCACCGTGTGTCCTTGCTCATCTCGAGGTGTCTGTCCTGCCCCGACCCGCTGAGGCTCAACTCATGGCCTCGCTGTCAGGGACGCACTCTGGAGTGAGAGGAGAGAGGGAGATTGCTCCTCACGCTGTCGTGGTCTGAACTAACGTCGTCACCTTTGGCACGTCTCAGCCGTGTTACCTGTACCGTGTGGGTGGGACAACACCGGCTCCCAGTGATGCCGTGAGGGCGGCTGCAAAGGGGCGGAGGCCGACGGCAGCAGCTCACGCTCAGCGGTGTGCCCTCACTCTCGCCCGGTGTGCCCTCACTCTCGCCCGGTGTGCCCTCACTCTCGCCCCGTGTGCCCTCACTCTCGCCC